>ML170236.1:0-125876 GCA_004355085.1 Rickenella mellea | reverse complement strand
TTCAGCGGCCATATGAACAGTGAGATTATCTTAAAGATAATCGCAATTTATGACTATTAAACGGGGAAAGATTATCTTATTAACTGATAGTAGGGCCATCAAACGAACCACAATGCTCTGTTTGCTCCTCTTTCTGGTACCCACCTCTGTTTCAGCTTCTCTTGGGAGGAATTAGGCAATCGGCTTAATTGTACAAGAAGGTGTCCCTAATGGTAAGAAGGTGGGGATAACAAGCCTCGTTGCTCGCACATGTGATCCGCATTTGTTTGGTCAGCACTCGCCGGAAACTGATGATGCGATGGATTGATCCGCTTTTGATGTTGCACCAACATTAAAGGTGGGAACGAGCCAAAAAAGACATTGCCCGCGGTAAACCAAATTTTTACTTACGAGAATTCACGGAGCACCTTTCCCAGCGAAAAACTGTATAAAAACGAGCCTATGGAGACGATCTCAGAACAACCCCCTCCTAGCCACTGCAAACCCTCAAGCAATATCACAAAACTTCCTACCTGAAAACGCAGAGCTTTATGGATTTCCAATCTACAGATGATGCCCGTAGTTCCACCACACATCTCCGTACCCGTGGAACGAGAAATAAAAATCGAAACTTCCAACCATGTGGAAAATGCTCGGATTCCCATGCTCGAGTGAGTACTTCGATGTGTTCATTTCTTCCCCACCGTTTAAAGTTCAGCGTTATCAGTGCAACGTCTCTCCCCCGTATTCTACTCACCTCTGCCAACGCTGCGAGAAAGCGGGGCTCAGAGAGTGTCTCCCATATAACGGAAGACGTCGTGAACGTCGCCCTGCACCATATGTGCGGCCCACACCTCCAAGTGATGACCCAGTCTACGCGCATGAAGTAAATGTTCAACATTAATGTAACCGCTGGCACACGTACTAATACATTGTACCAGAAGAGTAACGACTCCGTTAGCACTAACATGGAATCGCAAATCATCACAGAAAATGCCAAAGACACACGAAATTTATGGGACATCGGTCGCCTTGTCCCGTATACTGCGACCAAGGCACCGTCGTATTCCCAATCCACACCAATCGTTGTCGGTCACCGCATCCTCAGACGAGAATCCAGTCACAATGACGCCGAATTAATGGCGAACAATACCTCAACAATGATCTTCGACCTGTACAGGTCGAATAGCAATGCTCATGCGGCTCAGATCAAACACCGTCCGGCTACTCTTCAGCCAGTATACGCGAGTGCCGATGCAAGCGGGTAAGTTGTCAGGGTTTCCGTGATATTCAGCTTCGGTGTCTGATTAGGTTCAGTTCCTTACAGGGTAACGGCATCTTCGGCATGCCTTGATTGAGATTTCGCCTGTTTGAAGAAGACCACTGCTGTACTGCTATTGTTCTTCACCGCCTCACCAAGTCCCTCTGCATGTCATCCATTTGCGCATTGATTGTGCAGATCGTTTTGCAAAAATAATACCGTAGAATTGGACAACAGATACCCTCTTAATACCCGTTAGAACACTTTGAAAGATAATTCGAGTTAGGAGTGGGAATCTGTATCTGTCATCGAGCCTGCTGGGAAATCCACATTTTGACTTTGAGCAGAATGGCAATAAAAATAGGTAAAGGGCTCGTAGGTGTACCTTAGCTTCTGAACTGCTAGAAAACGACCAGGATGGGACGTCCCATTGGGACTTGAGAAGACAGCAGTTCGCTCTATGGTGTTCGGGATTTCATCATCGAAGAGTTTACGTTTGATTTCGCTGACAGAAATGGGGGGATCGTAACGTGATCCGGACAAGTCAGCATTTTCAGCCGCTGTGGTCAGTAATGATCGCAGAATCGTAGCTCGAAGCGGAAGCGTGGTGTTAGCCAACATCTCCCATTCCACGCTCCGCCATCACCAATTTGATATAGATGGAACCGATATGGGCATCGGCGAATCCCATCACTCCCAGTGAGCAACAGAGACGGTATACCAATTGGGTTCCATAATCCACTGGAACTTTCAAAACAGAATTCGAAAATCCACATAGGGACGCCAGTAGCCTCACCTATGCAATCCCAATATCAATGATGACATATCGAAACAATGCCATGGGAAAACACCGTTGTCAGATGGCACTCTACTTAGTAGTAGCAACAGTATCTTGTAACGTTTGCTCCTACATGTATCTCAATTGAGGTGGTGGAAAATTATGGCTCCTCCCTGAAAAGAAATGGAGGCAAGCGCTTTCTCACCTTTGATGATCGCAACTCGCCTTCAGGTTACTTCACAGAGGGAGTTCGCCGCATCGCACAAAACAAGCTCCTGCGTCGGGATCCTTCCCGATGGCCATCGAGGACGAATGGGAAGCCCACCACGGTTATCGATATGCATTCGAAATTCTGCTTCAGGTGATTAGTATTGGTGAGATACCGTAAGATTTACTGAGAACGAGACTTAGCCTCGGTAAGTCCACTTATCTCGCACCATGATTGGCCGCATGGTCAAGTCATCCGTTCCGCTCTTGTTTCCACAAGCTCTCCAATATCTGGGTATTAGGGCGGTACTATCGGAAACGGAACGGTTTGGAAACGGTTTCAAAAATCGGGGAGCTGTCAGCATTATTCGGGACATCGAAAATTAAAATATGAATGAACCTTCTATTCGCTCAGTCTACATTTTTTGTCCTCACGGATTACTTGAAGCTTCTTCAAGACGCTGTTAAACAGGAGACCATCATCCGACCATGATTGAGATCGATGCATGACCAAACCTACGTAAGTTCTCATCTTTTGAAGGCGACGACACAATCGCGCAGCTCATATTCTGTAGCGCAGTGGCCTAAATTGCGGTTCGGACGAACCCTGTGATCCGCGACATTGTTGAGATCGACAATGAAGAGTGAGAAAACCGTGGATCCTACCTCCTTCATCCGGTAACTGCAGACTCTGATTTCCTGTAGAGCGAAGAAACAGTTGCGCACTCCGAATTGGCTAAGAATTATACATAACTTGCGAGGCTACCCACCACTTAGCGCCGCCGCACCTCATTACCGACGTCGATCCCGTCACAATCAGCATACTCTCCTAAATCCAGTAATTAATATGTAAGAGCTTACGAAGAGGTTACCATCATCAGAGGATTCAGGTCAAACTGACCTATCGTAGTATCCAAGAACGAGTGGCAGTTAAACCCTTGACAGACACCGTCAACATCAAACTCGTTAACGAGAGGACGTTTTGCTTGCTGTGCCTGGAGTTTGGAAACGGATGCGAGGTTGCCTCTCAAAATCCGTGGAAGTCAACCCGAAGTAAGGAGACTGTTCAAACGATATCGTGACGTGAGAAATTCAAGACATTTACAAGCGCGTAGAGAACGAGATGCAATGATCACTGGCGATGTGATGAAGAAGAGCCAAGAACTGTGATGTCACATATCAACGTGGTCTTGAATGCTATATTGGATTCGACCTGATCCGATTCTCCTCCAGCACGGTCATCGCCTCAGAGATGGAATCGTGTGGGTAAGGCGAGGATTCACCGTGGCGTCCACGAGGAGATTGGCGCCCAACCAAAGTGTCAGTATCAGAGCCGCATCAAAGCCGCCTTCAAGATGGCGTCTTGACTAGGGTCCTCTTTTACTGTGGATTCGCAGCGTCTCCCCCTTATCTTGCAAAAAGAAAATTTTGTCGGGTTTCTCTGACATTAATGACCGCTGCAGATGAGTATGTCTGCTCTGTCATTCTCGGACGTCACTGGACAGTGTACAATTGATTCCCCATACTCAGTGGATCGGTTACTCTATTTTTGTCGCCTCACACGTGTCGGTTGTAAGCAAACTCCGAGGAAAGACTGGACTGCGGTCAGACCTGGGTCCACTGCTTTAAGTTCTGCTCATGAGTCAGGTAGGTCCGCAGCGCTCAGGTTTGCTTGGACGAACGGACGTCAAACGCGTAGTTCTTGATCAGGTATTTCTCGACATCCGAGGAAACATTTCTGCAGACTTCTCGGGTTCGATTCTGACGGGTTATTGGCATCTTAATATCCACTAGCACATCTGTATTCTTCCATTCAATGCATGCAAAATAAGAATGAACGAATCAGACAATTTTTCAAGATTTCGTACGTACCCTTCGTTCGTCAGAGAAAATTGAGCCCAGGGTCATGATGGTGACAACTTGTTTGTTTGCCTTCAATCCCTGAACTCCAACTTGGGTTTCGAGAGGTAACTGTGGAGTGTGGGAAATTTCAGGTAAGACTAGAAACTATGACGAATACCCAGGCAAGGTAGGACGCACCCACGCACGGGCGTCTATCAAAGCGATACACATGGAGCACCGACGTGGTGATTGTGACTGAAAAAAAAAACACAGGTTTGAGTGCTGCTCGACTTCGAGTTGCGCGACAAAGGCGTGTTATGTCTGTTCCATCAGTCGAAGCAAGTCATCATCTGGCCCAATCCTTTCACCGAACTTGAAGGACCCCAGTGAAATCACTGCCTTCCGTGGAACGTGTTTTCACCGTTCTCGCTACTATAAGATCGTCCAATGCGCCTCTGGCCTCGGCCAGACATTCTATACCTCCGTGACTCCAGTGAACACCCAGTCCGCCATATTGCCACATATGCTTCCTGCTCCTATTCAAAACGATTGCTCGCAGAGGAATAGAAACCGCAATCCAAAGCCATGCGGCAATTGTTCTGGCTCTCAAGTACGGGTAAGTACTCTTGAATATCGTCGTCTCTGATTCCGATTATTCAATAAAATCACCAGTGCAACGTCTCTCCTCCGTACTCCACCGGCCTTTGCGAGCGTTGCGAGGAGGAGGGTTTGACGGAGTGCCCACCCTATATCCCACGGAACAATGGAAGACGACGCCCTGTTCGTCGTGCACCATACAAGAGGCGAAAGGATACTACGGAGCATGCGTCCGCAGAAGGTCCGAACCTCCCCGAAATTCAAAAGGTAAGTCCATTGGGTATCAAATCATTGGGTGGAGCACATACTGATGGTGGTTACCTGTCAGGAATTTCACGCCACTAGTGCGACTGAGATGTCGCAGGCGAGGAATGGGATTGATCCAACCAATTTCCCTTTCTCCATGAAACTGGCAGTGGATCGTTCCCGACCACGAGAACGGAGGCATTCGAACAAAATTTAGCCAGAGAAGATAGCACTGGTGATGTTGGATGGATGTCCGGTGATACCATTGCACACACCGCCACTTCCGATGGTGCCGGACTCTGGAACCCCCGTGTGAATGGCGAACCCGGAGGGCAGATTCACGTTTTCCCCGCAACATTTCAGCCAAGATTTGCTTACCAAAACTTTGACTGGTTAGCACAGGCACACAATGGCCAATTGATTCTAGCTCACAATAATGCTAGGGTTTCTTCCCTTGGTGGAGCGGTTGCCGAATAGGTTTAACGGGAAAATGATCAGCATTCATCCCGCTTCCATGGTGGCATGATATCCAAAACGATGGGTCCTCCTTTATCGTAATTCAATACTAGATTTCAACGTAATGCTTGCTTCTTACCTTGCTGAAATATTGATACGCTTTCTCTGTCGATTGAGACTTATGATCTGTCGTGCAAATTTTCTTTATGCTAGTTGTCAGTGAAAAGTACGGGATTAGGCGACTAACCGTACCCAACCAATTGATACGTCCACTCCAATAACGCCGCTGAATTTGCCAGGTGACTTGGCCTCTACACAGCGTATCTATCAATCGGGAATTCTAGTCATGGCGGAAAGACCAAGCCCGAAATACAACATCACTTGTCTTTCTTTAACCATCAGCATGTTGAAGTCACTCTCTAGTCACGGAAAGGTGAGAGACGTACGGTGCGGCATCGACGAATCAAATCTTGGTTTGATCGCGTCGCTGGCGATTCATCATATCTGTCCACTCGAATAATACCCGCAGACAGTACCGATGAATACGCCAAGTGACCAACCTACATAACGCCACCCAACTATGCGCTGCTCCTTTTCGATTAGCCTGACGTGAAGTGGTGTTAAGAGGGAGGATGACAGACCCGATCGCCAACATCCTTAGAACTTAGTTAGAAGATGCCAACGCGAGAAGGTGTGAGAGCCAGTACGGACCGTAATGCTGGTCATAGGAGGTCTAGAGGATGGAAGTGTCGAATTCTACGGCGAAAGCGGCTGCTCGTTGCCATTAAGTCGGAAGATGATCTGCGCTAACGTGGTCATTTTCGAGAATCCCGTCATCTTCGATCAATGTGTGGTTGGGTTTCGGGAAGGACGGAAGCTCTTGTAGAAGTGAAGACAGGGAAATCAGCTTCGTGATCGGAATGATCATCCCTTCTGACGATTCGAACTTGTTACTATATCAATTCATAGGTGTGGAACTTGGTATCTGCAACGAGGATCATGAATAATTGTGCATGCCTTGCGAGATTGGCGCGACCGCACTTCATCACCGACGTCGATCCCGTCACCATCATCTACATGAAACTCGTTGTAGACTGATGTTTTGCTTGCTGTGCCTGGATTTTGGGAACGGATGCGAGTGCCCAAGACGGTAGCTACCACGTCGAGTCATTATACGGGCCGCCTATCGGTGAAAGTAAAGAGCGTTTCTGAAGGTTTCAGAGAAGATACACGAACCCAACGAAGGAATCAGAGAGGAAGTCGCCCCGAATTCAGCGGAGACAACAAGTAAGAAACTCCAGACAGCGCCAAGCGTGTGGATAAGGAAAAAAGTCTAGACCCAGACCGCAAGAACCGTGACATCATCCATCACGGAAGTGAACCCTGAATGCTATTTTCGGTTCTGGTCCCTAGATTTACCTGATACAGAAACCCCGCGTCGGTCACCCAGCTTGGCTTCACTTTTTCTCACCTCGTATCTATTAGCTTCTGGATGTCGCATTCCAGGTCCAAGAGAGGATCGCACACACCCATCTGAATCATATCTTCTTATTCTACAATCGTACCGACAACCTGCTTAGCCAAACACGAACATGAACGTGAAACTAAGATTTATCAATATGGCACTTTGTAATGGTCGACATGATAGACGTGGTACTGAAGAAACGGCCACTCAAGGTCCCATCGAAGGCTTTCCGTCGACACGTCCGTTGACAAAATCAAACCTGGAATTCAGGTGAGCGATATCTTGACCTGCCAATGTGCGATCACTAACCATCTGGAAGAAAACAATTGATGCTCTAGTGCAGTTCCATTGTTGAGAATGGAATTGGTGTTCAACCCGTCGAAGTTGTTCGCTGTCGACGTCGACGTGGTTGCGATATTGCCCGACGAAGTTCCAATATCGTTGACCTGATCTCTGCTTTGGACGGTCTGTCCACAGGCAACAGAATATTGGAGTTCCCTGGCCGCTGGGACAATGGCGGTCTGGGAGGATGGTCCGGCATTACTCCCCGACATGGTGGCGATTTCACTGCTACCGCCGCGTCCCACTTGCGACACCTCGGTTTTGTTTGAAGAGGAAACACACTATCATTTGAAATCTCATCGCGTACTCCATCAACGAAACAACGAGGGAAGTCGTACCTCATTGATGAACACCATGTAAGACGCGTCGGTGCGCTCATTGGGTGATTCAAGATTCCTCCTCCCCTTACGATATGGTGCACGACGTTTTCGAACGTTCCTCTGGACATACGGTGGACATTCAGTTAGACCATCTTCTCTGCATCGCTTGCAGAGGTGTTTGGTATATGGTTGAGAGACGTTGCACTGAGAAATGTTCGTGAATGATAAACCAGTGAGTGTGAAGGTTTACATGCAGAAAACTAATACTTACCCGAACCTTGGAACCAGAGCAGTTGCCGCATGGCCTACGGTTACGATTCTTATTTCTTACTGAGGGGGTGTTTGTGCGAAGATTGTGAGGCGTATCTGAGACACTGATTGTTGGTTGAGACATTTGTTAAGCTGTCGAAAGAGTTGTGTATGTAGGTAAGGTTGTAAAGTTGGTTTTCCTTGGGCTTTATAGTGAAATCGGAGCCCGCAAGGCGCACGCACTGGCCTATTCGGAAGTCTAGCAACGAAGTCTTTTCCCAATCGAGCGCGACGCGCTTAAAAAGGGTGGATCCTTTGTCGGCGTGCGTCATGAGACTATGAAGGGACGCATGGCCATCAACTTTGAACCTTGAGAGATATATAGATTTAACCTGTTTTGGGTCGCCACGGATACAAAAGGATGGTGTACGGCGTTCAAAGTCTAAGTCTTCACATTAGTCAATTCGATAGTCTCCTGGAACTAATAGTGGAGTGGCACTTAACCTGGTTGCGCGAGGCGCATTCGGCCGCTTGCTTCACAGCACTAGACACCGACAGTTCAACCCGAACACTGGTGGATCTGCTTCTCGGGGTCAAGAGATACGGGGACGAGAGACACAAGAACGTAGACTGGACCCGAGAGGCTGGTTTAGACGAGGGCCAGCTTCACAGCAGCAATTCAAATGCTGATGGAATTTGGGGACGAGAGATTCGGGAACGAGGGATCGGGGGACGAGAGACACAAGAAAAGAGGGTTGGAACCGAGAGCCTGGTTCAGACGAGCGCTTGCACAGCAGCAATTCAAATGCTGATGGATTTGGGACGGGGACGAGAGACACAGGAGAAAGAAGAGTGGAGTGCAACCGAGAACGTGGTTCAGACGAGCGCTTGCCTCACAGCAGCAATTCAAATGTTGACGGATTGCGGGGACGAGAGACAAAAGATAAGTGGGTTGGAACCGAGAGCTTGGTTTAGACGAGCGCTTGCTTCATAGCCGCAATTCAAATGATGACGGATTTCGGGGACGAGAGAGACGGGAGAAAGAAGAGTGGATCGGAACCGAGAGCCTGGTTCAGACGAGCGTTTACTTCCTAGCCGCAATTCGAGTGATGGATCTCCGTTTCGCGGACAAGAGACGCGCGGAGATTTGATTGAGAGCCTGGAATGCACAATGGCATGCGCACAAACACAGACCGGTTCCGGCGCACAAGGGACACATTCGGCAAAACGCCATCCCCTCAAATACTTCCGGCGCGACTCCGTGAGCAACCTGACCAGGTGAATACTCGAGTATTTTCCGTCGTGACCGTCGTTACTTATAGACCGCCTCAGATTGGTGTAATTGAAGTTATGAACTATTGATGTCGCGGCTTTCTTCCTCTCTCCATTGGCCGGTTTGCCTCTGGTCGGAAGTATTGCGTGGTCGGAGAAGTTTCACTTGTCAGGTCAAGGACTTGCAAGGCATGACAAACCTAAGCAAATTCGAGATCACCACGGTTGAGGCCCAGTCGCACCGGTCGTTTGCCACGAATAGGGAGAGCATGATGCCGCCATATATTAAAGCAAAGTTAAACCCAGAATCTACATTAGTATCTATATCGCCGAAAGTAAGCCCGTGTATGAATAAGTTATGAATAAGTACGAATTCGTGTGTGTTTCGTGTGTGGTTGTAGTTGATCCAAGTCATGACGTTTTCGTTTGTCTCCGCTGGTCCGCGACCAGAAGCATCGCCTTTAAGCTCTGTTCTAATACAGGTTTCGTGAGGACTCTGAAGAAATAATGAGCTGCGCTTTACATGAAGCAGTCATTCCTCGTACCTATCAGCCCCCGCATCGAGGTATTCTTGTTGATCAGACATCAATGCGTTTCCTGAATTTTAGGTGAGTGAGATGAATGAAATCATCAATCGGCATTCCCCACCAGTTACACCGACAACAAGGTCCGTTCGATTTATATCCCGCAAGGCGGTCACCGTGTCTAGCCCGGACATAACAGGCTGTAGGTTCATTAGTCATTGTCAAAGAAATTAGTAAAATGGAACTACGGACCATCTGGTTGTCCAAGAAAATGACGTCGTAATTGTAGACATCAACAACCGGTACGTCGCCGTCAGGCTTAGTGGACACCAGTCCAGTCGAGTTCCGATGTGTCGAGCCGTTGTCTTGCGGAGACTTCTCATGCTGCCCACGCATAATCATATCCAAAGCAATCTTCCCATTCTCAGCAACTTCGACGATACAGCCAAGGCGGGAGAGCATGCGCGTCATGAGTTTTCGCGTCAACGGGTCATCGTCTACAACGAGAACTTTTAGACCTTCGTGACGTGATGGTGACGGGCTCAACGATGGATCCAAACGAGCTGGTGGCGGATTGGGTTCCGGAGCGTCTGTCGGGACGTTTTCGACGTCAGTGCTAGATGGAGTATCTCCGGAAAGCGCAGGTGAGTGGGTGAACTGCTGTGTGAGAGCCGCTGTCGCAAGAGACAAGATCGCAGGCATCGGCGGTGTACTGCTGCTCGTAGATTGCACCAATCCGCGATTTTCCATCACTGTCTTCAACGCTGAGTCAGCTTGGACATTGAATTTCTCCTGAAGAGAGGGTCTCGGAGAATTTTCCGAATTTATGGTTAAGGCTGTGTAGTGGTCCTCGCGTGGGACCCAGAAATCGATGTTTTCGGCGTCTAGAACACGTTCCATCGTGTGATGTCCTCCTGAGTGTTCGGAACCATCGACAGCGAGGAGATTTTGTTTGAGACCTGGTCCCGCTAGAGCCTTGGATCCAACGCCGAGCGCTGATTCGTCGATTCAGCGAGATAGTAAAACGACATACCACTGTAAACTCACGCATTTCGACCCAAAATTCACTACCCTCACCTAGCTTACTTTTTACGCCAAGTCTTCCGCCGCTCAGCTTGACTATCCGGCGGACGAGCGCAAGACCTAGACCTGTTCCTTTACCACCTTGGTATTTCCCGATCTAATTGTAAATGAATACATGATATTAGGGATTTGGGATTTAACTCACCTCCGTCTATAACAAATTCATTTCGTTCAGTTACATTACACCAAGTACTCGAAGTCATTGCGACACATACCTGAACGTATGGACTGTCGGACAGGTTCTATCAGACTGGGTATACGAAAATTGGCGTGGAGAGACCCACCTAAACAGCTTGTGATCGATTAAGTCCTTCGCCTTTATCCCCACACCAGTATCGTGAACCTCAATCCGTACGACTATCTTCTCCAACGCCGCGGCTGCACGCTTTTCGTTCACGTCATTGTGCTGCGCGACTCCGCTTGTCGACAACGCCGTTGTTCGAGTGTCATCCAATGGAGGATCAGTGTTCACGTGGTGCTCCTTCATGCTCTTCGACTCCTCGATATGTTCGATCACCGCATGAATTGGGGGTTCAGGAAGGACGACCGGGACGGGAGTTTCTGGCAGAGGTGAGGAAGAAGGGTAAATGAGCTTAGTGACGATCTTTATCTGCCCGCCCGACGATGTAAACTTGCATGCATTACTGCAAGCCGAATAAGCAACGAGAAGCACAAAAACACCAGGCAGAATGGTACGTACCTCGCGAGGTTGGTCACCACTTGACGCAACCGCATCTCATCACCGACGACAATCCCATCCCCATCAGCATTTTCTCGTAAATCCTGCTCGATCGAATCTGGTGTCATACCACTTGCTTGGGAGGCAGCGATGCGAGCGACCTGATAGCCAATGGTCAAATTGAGGTACGGCGAGTAGGATGTAACTACTGCACCTTGTCGATATCCCGATCTAGATTAATCTGCAACTGTAAGCCCCTTGCATTCGCAGCGAGTCTAAGCGGCACGAGCATCGCACGAATCGCTTGATGCTACGACTCCCAAATTAGCATTTCCACGTCTTCATGAATCGCAATCTGATGCTATGGTGACTCACGAAGTTATATGGCTGATTCACGGTGGAGAACCGTCCCGAATCGAGGCGGTTGAAATCGAGGACATCGTTAAGAACTAAGCAGGACACCAAAACTGAGTACGTCCTGGAATATGGAATGTATCGAATTCGTACCCTTGGACATCATGGTGAGACTCCCTCCCAGAGCCGCCCATTCTACAGTTTGCTGCATATCTATCGACCCCGTCGCCTCTAAATTCTGTAATGCGAGGACTGAGGAGTCGATCCAACGATCAGAAGCGGGAAACTCATTAAGATTGGATAGAGAATAGAGAATAGAGGGCAAGTACGAATGAGCACTCACGCGCAGTATTCAACGGCACCCGAACCTCATGGAACACATAGCTCGTCAGGCGCCTCTTCGAATCCGACGCTTTGCGCTCGTTGACCTGCGCCTTCTGCGTCGCGCGGAACTGGATCTTGAGTTCGGTTCGTAGGGAGTATAGGCGGCGGTCCATCTACATACAATACACACGGGAAAAATACAGATGGAAAAGGAAGGGTGCATGGTTAGCGTGTGGTGAAAGGAGGGAGGGGGATGATGGAGGGTGACGAACCGTTTCGCGCTTGTAATGGTGGTAGAGGAGGAACGCGTAGACCAGCATCATATCAATCACATCTGCCAAAAGTTAACAATACTCAAGTGTCGCGTTCCAGCGAACGACTCACAGCGCACAAAGGTGGGATGACTCGGAACGATAAGCGCGAACTGGTGTCAAGATCTCAAACTAAATTTCGAGGGCGTGGTTCAACAATGCACGTACGTTTAGGATAAGCATGATCGCGGCGCCAACACAAAACGTAAACCGCGTCATTTGGAGCGCGATCAGTCCGATCGTTGGTAAACCAATCGCGTAGCTGTATTATGTCACTTGTTAGACTGGTCGCGATATGAAAGCATGTAAGACGCACTAGAATAGACCGAGAAAGTCACGACTCCCGCAATGTGTCGTTGCCCGTGGATAGAAATGACAAGAAAACATGATTATCGTTGAATAGTACGCCCTAAGGAAATATTGTGAACATTTCGTCAGCATGTGAGTATGATGTATGTGTGCGTACCAGCTCCAGACACATACGAAGAGGTATAATTGGTATAACAAGGAGTGCAGCCGCGGGAATTCGAAGGCGATGAAGAATAGGAGAGGGACAGACAGGAAACCGCCAAACTGTCGAAGATGTCAGTATGAAAACGAAATAGGCGATAAATGGAAAGAGGTAAGTCTCACGCCATAGATGAAGATGATATCGGATTGGGCGAAAGGTTTTGTACCGAATGCGCAAACGAGGACCCAGTTGAGGATGAAGAACATCGTGCAGGACAGGGCGGTGGATTTCGACGTGAACCATGCCTCGCGGCGGCTGTGAGCTAAGTTCAAACAGTGGTTCGGTGTACCAGGAATAAAAAAACTCACTATGCTTCCTCTGTCGCATTGTTATGAAACCGAATAGTAAAAAACGACGTGATCATCGGCCACATCCGCCACCGTAGAAACGTCAGAATGACATGGGACTCCCAGAACCCTTCAGGACGATGTATCATTCCGGCCATGCTCTCTTCTGTCCCCGAACTCTGGTGATTCGGTGTGCGCGCACGGCCGTGTCCCTTGCCATCCTCGGACGGCGCCGTCCCGGAACCGTTCTCGCCCAGAAGGTCGTTCTCCACGACTACTTCATCGACGTCACCTCCTTCCTCAGCACCGTCGTCCTTCTCCCTAACCTGCCGTCGTACCGAATAAGACGTGTCCGTGCTCTCGCCTCCGCCGTCCAGAAGCGACTCCGAGATCCCACTGCCCGTACCCAGACGTTGCTTGAAGCGCGCCCAGCGAACCCTCAGCGGGTCTTTGCCTATCCGTGCGCTCTTCGTCTGCTTTTTCGTCTTGGACGCGTTCGTCGTGATGGGCAACGGCAACGACGGCGATGAAGACCTCGAGCGCTCCCCGCCTGCGCCAGCTTGAACGGCAGCCAGTGAGTCGACCGTCAGGCGTCTGGCCTTGCGTGTTTGTCGGCCAGCATCACCGCTCGCCGTGTCTCGGTCTGGCGGGGTCGAGGACGACGACATGGACAGTCGTGAGATCGTCCACGCGCTCCGGAAAATCAACCGCCAGCGTTCAGTCACAGCCGAGCATAAGTGACGCAATGCCGCCGCTAATTACGTAATATCGCTTTAAAAAACGCTTCTGCCGCGGCAGTGTGTTCGTTGAATCTTTGATGTGCGGAGGTAGGTTAGAGATCACCTCGCTCGCGATTTTTGAAGATAACGAGAACGTTTATGCCTTTCGCCCATTCAACGAAGGAGATGAGGACAATGCGTGAGTGCTTGTACCATACTGTACACTTTCGCCAACAAACACTGACACCGACTAACAATTTCCGTTACTGCCAAACGACCAAGATCCATCACGATACGCACCTTTCTTACCATCCTCACTGGATCGCGTGGAATGTAGCCTTCTATCACGCTGCTGCCTTCTGCCCACCAGAATATGAGACTATGGCAATTTATTCCACGAAAAGGCTAATACTACCAGACTGTTAACAGCCTCAGAGGTCTGCGAGCTCTATTCGCGCCTCACCGATGGGATATACCAATCTGTAAACAAATCTAGAAGGAACCCCTTGTGGTGGTTCTCCCGCCGATCGAAGGTTTGGTTACAGGCCGCATTCATTGTCTATCAGCCGTCCATCGTTTCCGTGTCACCAGATTCAGTATGGCCATCGGGAGTGAGCAAAATCACATCGAATATTACCGCTCAGCTTCAGTGAGGATGTTTGGGAGCTTACCACGCAGGATTCACGGCTCGTTCAAGGCATCGAGCGGATGATATGGTATGTCAAATCCGTGTTATTGCACCGCACAGAAAGTTAACGCGTATTTTCCAAATGTATATGGCGAAAGTCTAATATTTTTCACGATCCTTTCGCCGCAATGCCGGCTAGCCGACTTTTTGTACCGGATCTCTATGCGGCCGTCGCAGCAAGCGTGCGGAACGCATAATTCGTGGGTGCATTCAACTCAGAACATCAGATAAGTGGACTCATTGCATGCTAAGGCTCGTTAAAACTATGTTATTCCGCCTCTGCTAACAATCCTGAAATCGAATTTCGATGAGTATGGAGTTGTCGTGTGGACAGCTATTCCGGGAGACTTCCATCCATACTTATAGAACATCGGCAAGGATCCCGCACCAGTAATGTATGCGATACGATGGCGTCATTCAAAGATGACCAGGAATTTGACTTGATTTAGGGGCTACATCTTCGTCGATTGTGATCCACGCAAGAGAAGGTCATAATACACCAGTGCCATCTGGTGACCACGCGAGTCCTCATCGCATTCTTTCTCGGAAAATGGCTGTTAAGTGCTCTATGTCTCCCGCCTGGATACACTACCAACCTTTCAAGCTCCATACGCACATGTCCCCTGAAACATCTTCATTGGATGTGCGTTGAATAGGACCTTTCCGAATCCCAGCAACTAGACTACTGAATTATTTGCACCCCACGCAGCACTACCAGCGGAGCGGCGGCGAGGCATTGTACGACGACGGCGAACATGTAAATGCACGTCGAACCTCCGATTTCTGTGAGTTCTACTCGCACTTTCTTTACGGATACACTAATCTATTGACACATGTAGGCGGAATCTATTACCAGGTTTCCGAGTTATGGTTCCTCGTCTATCTACCATCGTGGATGCCATCGGGAGCGATTAATCATTTCACGGCGATGCAAGTTAGCAGGCATTTCGAAAGACGTTTTCAAGCCACTCGATGCCCAATATCATTTCAGTACCCGAATATCTATACAGCCGTCGGAGCAAGAGCGGAAGAGATAAATCGATGGCGTGGCCAACCCATGGGATCAGATAAGTGGACACAGCAAGCTAAGTCGCGTTTGTGGTAAAATTTTCGTTATCCTATCCCGGCTATGCTAACCATCTTCAAACGTCCCTGAAATAGAATTTCCAGCGAAAATAGACTTATCGATTGGACAGTCATTCAAATAATCCGGGGGGGACTGTTCTTCAGTCCTTATCATTCTTCGGGAGCGACCTCGACTAGAAACTCGCTTTGTGCGATGCAGCAAGGTCCCATTATGGAATACTCATAAGGTAGGTTGCGATAGTCAGGTGCGAACTGTCTGATCTCACCGAGGAACGCTTAGTAGATTGTCCAAAGATTCGGGAATTCGAATAATGCCGTGGCCGCGATTCAGCATTCCTCGACGGCGATTCACGTAACAAATAGGTCATAATACAAGTCTAGACATTATTCGGGTCCCACCCGGTGATCGTGTCTTCTCTTCACGCTTCCCCGTTATGGCAGCATTGATATTAATGAATGCACAGGTAAGGAAGACAGAGTTCTCCAGACGGAACCTCGCGTTCTGATTGAGCATCCAAGTCAAAGTGGAACTTATTTAGGATACCCATCGTCCGTGCTACTCGTAGCAGTGGGACACGCTGACGCCGAAATCGGTCCCCTTCATTTCATATTGGGGATGGCTTATGGTAGGATACGAGACGTTGGGGTGGTGAACTCCGCCGCCACCAAGCTACGACTCTGCAATGACGACTGATTACAGCACCAGACTTGTGCGCATCACGTAATAAATCCCCTATTTCTGTCACCAGAACATAATCACTTCTGGTGGAATCGATCAGCCAATCGAACAATCCAAGGAGCACGACTGTCTTCTCAAAACGTAAGTGGTCGTTTGAGCGGCTCCGACTCGAAAACTGGGGTACGACAGAGAGATTATATCGCGAACTTCTAATACAATTGTTCTAGCATAAACGATCGCGGAGAACGTTGCCCTGTGGTCCCATCTCGCACCGTCTTCCAAATTTTAAGAAGGATAAAATCTCATTTATTGTTTTGGGCTAGGAATCAGTCATGACAGAACCCGAAAACATCACTCAAGTCAAGGAGAACACGTCATAATCCCCTCTACCCAAGCTATCGAACCTAATCCTTCGGTGAGCGTCGAAGAACTGGAAAGCATCTGATTATTTACCAGTTTGAAACCGCACTTGAATAATCAGCCTGATACATGGCTGAACGGTGCGCTGTCTGCGTCGCATTTTCGTTAACCGCGTTGCTAGTACTCGGCGAGTAATGGCCGAATATCGTAGTCGAAGTATTGTTCGCCATAACTTCTGCGCCATTACAGCCAGAGAGTCGTCTGTGGATGGGCTGTCCCACAGCAGTTGGCATAAATTGGGAGTCCGACTGTGCCTCGGTCGGGACGAGTCCAACAAAATCCCTCGCATTCGGCGTGTTTTGGTTATTGTACGAGGTGATTCGCGGATCCTCGTGTGTTCCAACGATGTGGAAGTTCTGACGGACCCAATTAGCGCGTGTATAACGTATGAATTGTTATATCAAAACGCTTACTTGATGCGCGTATATCGGGTAACCGTTCGTACCAGAAGGACTTGATGGAGGGCTGGACCATGAATATGGTGCAGCATGGCGTTCGCGACGTCGTCCGTTAATCCTCGGAACGTGTGGGGGACATTCCTTAAGTCCCGCCTTTTCGCAGCGCTGGCACAGGTGAGTGGAATACGGCGGCGAGACGTTGCACTGATAGTGTTGAACGGTAAGTGGTTAGGAAAACATTACTATCAAGAGCACTCACTCGAACTTTGGAGTATGAGCAATTTCCACACGGTTTGAAGTTGCGATTCTGGTTTCGCGCTCGACGGGTGTGGGTGTGTGTCGTGGAACTATGAGTTACACTTGTGTACTGACAATCCATGTCGGTAAAAGTTGTCAGTAAGGAGTTGTTGTGTGGTGGCGCTGTGGCGTGAAGGTTGGTAGGAACTGAGTCGTCCTCGAACCCTCTCCTGAGTCAGGTAAATTTTATACCCGATTTCAGTTTGGAAGTCACGCCATCTGAAATTGGAACTTCTCGCCCAAATGGTTGAGGGAGGCGTCAGATTTTCGGCAACTTTTATTCTGCATTAAATTTCCAACTATCAAAAAGGGGGTCAATCTTTCGCCGCCAAAAGGGCTCCGATGAAAGCTTACTGACCGATCTTGGACTACATGCGTGGACAATGAGGCAACCCCACCAGGCCATCACTGCTTATTTCTCAATATGGAACACTCCAGGCACCATCCGCGTGGAATTAAGCCGACCAATCACTGGCGGTCCTGCTCAGAGGCAAGAAAAGAGACTGTGGAATTAATGGAGCTTTGTGGCGAATTTGAATGATTGAAGCGGAATCCGGTAGCTGTTGCCAAGGTGCACGCAAAAAGTCATTTGGATGAGGTGTCATTCCAGACCTTTCGAGACCGCCGAGTCAACGTTCATTCGGTATTTGTATACAGCCTGTCGTGAGTTGTTTGAGAAAAGGAACGCGTCAGCCTGTTAGCAACCCAAGAGAGGTGTTTGAGGAGGGCAGAAATATTCCCATCTCTCATCACCGAGGTGGCTAATGTAGAATTGTAAACAGAGTGTTACACAATTGGGTTTTAAAGTCCTTACCTATAACGTTGTATTCTCCCAGAGCTCTGGGCTTGGGTTGCCGTTGTCACAGAACCATATCTGACCTCGGTGCACATCTTTTTCATCAAGCAATGGAGGTTGATCTGGATTAGCATTTCCGATGTGGATAAGATATTAAGGGCATCAGATATACCTACTGCGTGGCCGATTAATAAAGCGGCGGTAATCATTTCGGACCATCCTCCCTCCGGTGCTATCCATTGCACTCCGAAACGAAGGCGCCTATTGTTGTGCAGACCATATCGGGCATTCATCGCTGAGCCAGACGAAAGACGACAGAACATGTCCAGCAGCAGCAGTCGACAAACCATATCTTAGGTCCCAGGCCCAAAGGCACGTAACACGAGTGTTAGAATTCGCTCGATGGGGATTGACTTTCTTCTTTGTACCACATCGCAGATCGGCGGCTTCGTGGCGCACGTTAAATGAAAGGGAGGAAGCGGATGTTAGCTACCGACAGTACACGAGGAAGAGAAGCAAGTAGCGAGATGCGGTGAACCATGAGGTTGCAATAATTTAAGGTTCTTCATTATGTAATATCCGGCTTACTCCATGCCGTTCCTCTGTTCGCCTCCGAGCTCCGTGTGGGCACCTGTGTTCGAGTTTAAGAGACACAGCAGGAGGAAGAAAGTATACGACAGCAGAGGCGATTCAATTGAATGACTTACCATTTTTATCGCGGAGTAGATCCTGGAACGATCCGCCCACGATGGAGTGCGCGCCAATCTGCGAGATTGGTTATGAAAAGGTCTAGCAATATCATTAAACCGTCTGGGAAGACATTATCATCAAGCATGCATCCCGCGAACGCAGAGAATCAGGCATTGTCGTGTTCTGGATAGAGTTCGAGGAAAAAAACACGTTGGGCAGCATTGGAGTATGTTAGATCCATGGCGTAAAGGCACGTAACACGCGTCCACTGATAGTATATCGGGCTTCCACGGTATAGAACATAGTTGTTGGCGCCCACTCGGCGGCTTCGTGGCGCAAGGAAATGAAGTTGGGAGGATGCGTGTGTTAGCTACCGACGGTAACTCCCTCTCAACTCCTCCCGGGAGCTCGATACCAGCCTAATACCGCGATATTATAACAGGTATACGACAGGTATACAGCGGACGTCCCAAATTGTACGACAAAGCAAGAAAAGAATTGCGAAGCTTAGACGAGGGTCCACATCCCTCCAACGACGCATGCAACAAGCATAGCGCCTATTCCCAAAGCACCTTCGAATCCGGCGCGTCCAAGGGCGGCGCTGCTTGATTTTGGCGTCGAAGGGGAACCTCCACCTCCACCTCCACTAGATCCGCCGGTAGCAGCCGGGGTGCTAGGCGCAGAAGGCGTATGTGTAGCCTGGGACTTCGACAAGCATTGGGCTACAGCTGCATTGACCGCTGAAACCGAGCTCGGCGCGTTCTTGTTGACCGTGGCATTCCCAGCAAAGTTGCAAGACTGCGCATTTCTGTTGGTAATCTCATAAAATTCAGTCATGATAAACGACAACTTGGAGTCTGCAGAAAGATATGTCAATGCAACGCTTTTGAATCACTTCGATATGAAACTTACTGGGATCGCAGTAAGAGAAACGGCCGTAAGTACCGGCTGATCCGCTGCCGCCAATGTCATTGCAGTTACCACCGGCCCCACCAAGCGAGCTACACGCAGCGTCAATAAGTTGACCAACGATAGCAGTGGTATTCGTCGTTTGTGGAGTGAATTGGCAGCTAAGATTGCTGACAGCGCACGCGCAGGCAGTATCGTCCGGAGTTGGCGGGAGTGTGGTTGATGCGAGCCATGTGGAGTTTGCCGCTGGGCAACTTGGGTATGTACCTGCTCCTGCATCACTCTTTGACGGCGTGGTGGGAGCTGAGACTTTTCCGTACTGAGCAACGAGGCGGGTGAAATCTGCATTGGGGGTGACCGTGTTCCCTGAAATAGTGACCATTCCAAATTCACCGTCGCCCGACTCTGCTGGGAAGTACGAGAAAGCGAGACCACCGGACCAGACGGGGGACATCTGATCAGAAAACAGGGCTTGAACTTCGGTCCAGAGTCGAGGAGGTTTAGTGACGCTACCGAACTCGCTGAAGTAGGCAGCAACGTTATATCCAGCGAAGGCTCCTTCGACACCGGCATAAGAAGCCTCAAAGGTAGAATCTCCACGCCATTCGCTAGAAAGGTGTTACAAAGGATTTCTTTTGACACATAAGTTGTACCTACTAATTATTGAGGCCGAAGAGATCAATGGAATCTGTGTTTGAATCGCACGAAAGATAGTTCGCAAGTGGAACAAGCAAATCCGCGCTCTGGTCAATAGCCGCATACCCAACAAGGCCTTGGAGATTTTTTGATGTCCTGATGACGATATCAGGAGATTTAATCATTGGATTAGGAGAAGCTCACAAATAAGCTTTTACATCCCGAGCGGCAGCTTTGATGTATGGCGCAGCGACGGTTCCATTAGAGTTAACAATGACCTCGTTGCCAATGTTATACGCGAGAATGTTGTCGTACTTAGAAAAGACGTCGATGGTGGTGAGATAGAGATCCAAAAGGTTTGTAGTCCAGGCCGGGTTGGAGCGATCGATAGATCCATTCAGAGGAATAGAAAGATCTAGGCTGGAACAAGGCGAACTTAAAAGCGGCGAGCCGTGGCTGAGGAGAAGCTTACATGGTATAGATGCCCGCAGCACTGAGCGCTTGCATGCACGAATCATGATTAAGAGAAGAATTGACGCTGTAAACACGAATTGCGTTTACGCTGAGTTGCTTCAAGAAAGGAATGTCGCGCGCGCAACCTGCAGAGTCCGCAAGGGGATCGGTGAATGAAGACGGCTCAGGGAAGGGATTGTTAGGGTCGTTTGATGTGATGCCTGTTGAGAACAATAAGAACGAAAATAGTGTCGAAGACATCCTTCGACGTCGAGAACAGTCATACCTTGAGGCTGGTATGCAATACCCTTAATGTAAAACCTGTTTCCGTCGTCGGTATAGAGGTATCTTCCCGCGCGTGTGACTTTCTGGAGAGCGTGAACGTTCGTTGTAAATAAAATGGCAGCTGCCGTGGCGACGCGGGCGACCGAGGTCGAGAACCGCATTTTGTCCTTGAATATTCAGAGATTAGGAGGAGAAAGGAAGAGAAGGAGGACTCGGAACGAAAGGAGTGTGGAGCGGGCTGCTGGAAATGACAAGACAAGAGAGAGAGAACTGTCTGGGCGGGCAGAACATCCCAGCGTGTGCGACCAGTACAACACGGCTATTAGCCGAGCACGTGCGCTGATGGTCGAGTCGTTTCCGGTTCAGTTCATGGGAATCAAATACAAGGATTCTTCGAAGAAGTACAATCGTGTCCTCTCAGATCGCTGATGATGATTGTATTGCTGCAGATCTAAGGTGACGAATGACCTGGTACAATACAGCCCGCTAGATAAGATTGCACAAATGCAGCCTAACCGCACGGAGAGAAGACCGTGTGTTGAGACGAGAAGATGAAGAACTGGTAGCAGTGTGAATGATGAGTGGCAAAGTGACGTGTTCGGACCGGCAAACTACTTATTAGCCAAGGCACAGATCTACACCAAAATAGGTTTCACAGCCTTCCCACGTGCTCATAACGTGGGCTAACGTCTATTTTGACGTGGCTCAATGCGATGGTTTTAGTGAAAACTCATGTTTCCCTGGGTTTTCTCGGGCTGCGCCGGTCTGGAGCTGATAAATTGAGAACTGGGCGCGAATGTAAATCGACTTAGAGCAACGATCCGGCGCATCGAATAATGTGTCAGCGTAGTTTAATGGGCCTGTAATAATTAATACTTGTAGAAATAATAAATTCTTGTCATGCCGAACGTTTCGCATCATTTGGTCCGGATTGGATGCCAACCTCGCCGCCGCCCAGATCATAGCCTAAGTAGAAGACATTAGCAGTGTTGAGCTGAGCACGTCTAAGGACCGATATTAGCATGCACGAAGGCAAGCCAGATTCGGCGTTAAGGGGACTGATTTCAAGCCTCGGGAGTTCGGGATGCAGTTGGCATCAATTAATCATGTAGCCTAAGACCGCCTGAGCAAACCGAAGACACAGATGTCCTCTGCGGAGCACATTGGTGGGGCTGCGTGCCGATGCAAAAGTCGGCGCTCAGCACAGCTTGTCCTTTCCGGGTGCTCTTCGGCACTGCAGCGGCAGTGGTGGCCGTGATTAGAAGGAAGTGACGGGGACGGCGTCCAATTGAGAACAACAACGACAAAGGCGTACACGTAAGTCATGTATCAAAAGGAAGAAAAGGATCTTGAGCGCCAAATTCCCCTGTGTGCATAAGGCGGATGATGCGGGATTGCCGGTTAACCGGGCCACTCCGTACTGCGTTTCCCAAGATGTGAACAAAATTCAATTGAACAGCGCTTGAATGTACGTCATATCTTCTTAATCACTCGACGCCTCGAGGGCTGGGGTGAATTTCTCCTTCCGGAACGGCCGCGGGATGCGGGACACACGGATCCCGCCACATTCACGTATTCAACAAAGGGCTCCACAAGTTGATGTCCGCTTAAAATCCTTCAGGGAAGCAACCATCCTCCCAACGCCAAATCAGTCGACGGCTCCTACATACAATTACTGCTCTCACCAATGTTACCACCATCCATCGCTGTCCACAGTACGCCCCAAGATCGTACCACACACCTCGTCCCCACCAGAAATCAGAACCGTAACCCTAGGCCGTGCGGTAACTGCTCTGATTCAAAGGTTCGGGTAAGTGCTAGGTGGTGCATTACGTGCTCACTCACTTATCATGAACGAACATTTACTCAGTGCAATGTCGCTCATCCATATACCAAACTCCTCTGCAAGCGATGCAAAGAGGACGGTCTAAACACATGCCCGCCATATGTCCAGAGGAACGCTGGAAAACGTCGTGCACCATATCGGAAGAGGAACGCTGCACCAACCGCTGAATTCGCGGATGCATCGAACATCGTGTTCATCCAGGAGGTGAGAATTTCTTCTGTTAAATGCGTTGTTGGAGCACGTAACGAGAATGCACATGCTAGAACATGCCAATCTCGAACACTGCCAAAGTGTCGCAAGAGGGAAGCGGTGGTAGCGGCAATATTGCCGGCACATCAGAGAATAATGTCGCCATATCCTCCCAGACCGCCACCGTCCCATCTGCCAGGAAATTCGAATATTCCGTTGGCTATGGATACGGGGTGGCGTTCCCGGGCGGACTGCAAGCCAAAGATATTGGAACTGTGTCGAACAGCATCGCGTCAACGTCGAAGGCTGGCGCGTACGACAATGAGGGCTTGAATGTTAACGATATCAACAACGAAGATGCGGTAGATAACGAACTGTTTTCTTACAACTGGTTCGTGAACGCAAATCAGCGAAATAACAATTTATCGCTCACTTTAATGCCAGGCTGGACTTCGTCAATAGTGCGGTCGAGTGGAAGCTTTGAATACGATCTTAAATGGTCGGCTGAATAGCGCCACGCCTACTATGACAACCATCACGCTGAGTTTTTTCGATCATTCACCAGCGAACGTTACTTTGACTGTTCTTCTGTACCATTTGTCGCCATACTTGTAACATTTCGACCTGTTATCGACATTGTCTTTATTTGTTTTGAGTTATTCATATTTTCTGCACGACTTTGATCAGTAAATAGTATGTGTAAAGCAACCTTGGACATACCCGAGCGCTGCAGGTGCCAGTATTCACTGTTCTTCCATAGCATTGCAGTTTGAATATTGAATATCTGTCCTTTATGCATTTGTCGCAAAGTTTTCTGAGTATTTCTTAGCGCACACACCACCAGGTCTGTTTGGGGTACCGACACACGTACCGGTCTATCGCCAGCAATCCTCGCCTGATCGGTGTAGCATTTCAACGGTTCGCAACCTTTGACGCACACATCCTCCATCGGTCCATCCCATGCAAGTTGGAACTCACAGTTGTGATTGAAGAAGTAACAACCGTATCCAGTCAGATCACAGATAGCGGTGATGATGACAATGCCGCAGACCAAGTTTGACGAAGACATGGGTGGTTACAGTCGTCAGATTGTGATTGTGAAAAGGCTGTTTAACCACGCGAAGATGCATTCCAGAATTCGAACACTGTGTGCCGAGATGAGAGGTGGTCTGGTAGAACCGTGATTGAGGGGCTGACAGGATGTTGTTGCGTGGTGCAGGGCAAACTGCTCGCGTAACCGAGATCTCACACCACAAATAGGTTTCACAGCCTTTCCACGTGTCTCCCCAACGTGATCTGACGTAATTCACACCAGCTCGGATGATGTGGTGCAACGAAATATACATTTATTATTGTCCTGAAACGAAACTGACGAATCTATGACTCAGAGGACATTATCTTGACATACTACACGACGGGAGCGGCGACCTTCGTCTTCATTCCATACACGCCAACTATGCAGGACGCCAAAGAATCAGCATCCTGACCACCAGCAACGAAGGGTTACGCACGGACGAAGGAAAGATTTCCATCGCGCGCTGGAAAGATGATGAGGAATCCTGTCAAAGTATTGGGTAGATATGGGACAACACTCGAAAGGTTTGGAACCTGCGTCGACGGGGAAGCGTATTCACTGCGTATTCAAGACGGAATGCGAATGCACTTTACAGTAAAGTACCAAGTGAAAAATACAAGTGGAAAGACGAATACACGTCAGGAAAGGATGAGTTTGACAACAAACAACAAACGATGGGTCACGTGGTCCACCGGTGGTATCAAGCCTCGCACACGTATCAACCCAGGAGCGGTGGGGGAAACCTCCCGCGGTGCCAAATATGTCAAGATAAAATACCAATTCGGGCAAGCATAACAGTGCGAGCATTCAATACAGTATATAGTTGACAATTTGGCATGGATTGGCTTCCTGGGCGCGAAAATATTGGAGTGTGCGAGGTTGGAAGAAAGAATGGATAAGGTAAGATAAGACGTGAAAAATGAATGGTTCGAAGAGGTCCTACGCAACGACAGTTCACATAACCCCCATGTATTGGGCAGGGAAGGTCCGTTACTTTGCAGAAATCACGGCCAATTCACAATTCCAGATGGATTTACATTCGAAACTGTAGAAGAACGGTCGAGCTGCGGTTTTGGCTTCCCTGCCGTTCAGTGAGGGATGTAGCATCGGTGAAGTGCGGTGCGCGTTGCACGGAAGTTGGTGGTGTGGAAATGCATATAGAAATGGCAAGAAGAATAAGGACAGCAGAGATGCAGTGAATGCAGAAGGAGGTGATGACAGTGGAGACGCCAGGCGTCCAATCGGACGTCGGAACGCACGGAAGAAAGGATTCGGAATCTGGATCGGCGTTGAGGTGGGAGAAGGATGGATGTGGCAACTTGAACAGTATCGAATGTGGTACGTACCTTTGGAAACGGATGCCTGATTACTATAACATACCATCTTGAAGTTTCGAATTTGATGATATGAGTTTGTGGCATCGTAGAGATCGTAGCAGGATAGGAGCAACCATAGAGCGAATGGCCAGATTTACGATGAGATGCGTTGCCAGTAGAGACCATCTACACGTTGATAGAAACATCAAGTTTCGGAAATCGAACCCGAAAGGCTATTGGTGCTCGTGGAGGCTTGGATTAGCTGGATCGGCTTGTGGTCATGGTTGTCGGAAGGTGGCAAGGAGGCACGCGGTTGTTTGGTCGCGCTGTTGGTGCCAAACACTTGGCAGGGCAATGACCAAAATGGTATTTCCGGGTAGATCTTCGATCTTGCTCGACCTGAACCACAATTGTTACCATTGTCCGATAATCGACTTCTGCCGAGGGCGATCTCACGGCTCACGGCTGCACCTGCCACTTGCCGTTACCCTCGGACTCGCCAGACTGGAAAAAGATGATCGGTGATAGTTGCAGACACACACGCAAGACCAACCTCACGGTCGAGTGTCACTAGCCGCTCTTGTCACCTTCCTTCTCTGCCCATGCCTGCCATGACGAACGCACCGAAGACAGGAAACCCGACCAAGCCCGCACGCATGGGCAAAATCCGCTTACTGTCCACTTAGCGCTGGTTCTAGCAATAGCTGAAACAGTGGGACGAGCAGCGGAGCCTTAGATTCACGTCGGAATGGTGGAGACGAAAGCACGCTCCCGTTTCACTCAGCACGATGGCAGGCTCAGGGTAAAAGATAACGACGCTGAAGGAGATGAAGTCGATGAAGTGGTTGATCTTCTCGGCGAGAACGGTTCCCGGACGGCACCGTCCGAGGATGGGAAGGAACAGGACCTCGCTCGCACACCGGACTACCAGAGTTCCGGTACGGAGGAGAGAGCATGATTTGGATCGCGCATCGTACTGATGGATTCTGGGAGTCTGATGCGTTTCTGCCATGGCGGGTGTGGCCGATCGTGGTGTCATTTTTTGTTCTATTCGGTTCCATGACCGACAGATGGAGGAGGTATAGTGAGTGTTGATTTCTTGATGCATCGAATCGCGAACTGAACTTGTGAAATAGCAGCCACGAAGCGTGGTTCACGTGGAAACCCACTGCCCTGCTCTGCACGATATTATTTATCCTCAACTGGGTCCTCGTCTGTTCATTTGGCACGAAATATTTCTCCCGATCCAATATCATCTTCATCTACGGCGTTCGTCCCACCTCCTCCCATTCACCATCCATTCCACACTAGCATACCCGATAGTGTGGCGGTTTTCTATCCGTCACTCTCCTATTCTTCATCGCGTTCGCGTTCCCGCCGTTGCACTCCATCCTATACCAATTGTACCTCTTCGTATGTGTCTGGAGCTGGTGAGCACACATATCTTCTAATTTATAGTGATTCGCTGACGAGCTTGCAACCCTTCGTGTTCCAGTAAGCCATACTATCAAACGAGTATCATGGTCTTATGTCACTTCTACCCTCGTGCAACGACGCACTGCGGAAGTCGTGACTTCCTCGGTTTATTTTAGTGCGTCTTTCATATCATTGTTTATCCTGTCATCCGTCTAATCAGTGAGATAATGTAGCTCCGCGATTGGCTACCAACCATCGGGCTGATCGCCCTCCACATGACACGATTCACCTTTAGTCTTGGAGCGGCAATTTATGCTTATACTGAACGTATGTGCATTGATAACTTGCCTCCTCCAAATTAAAATGAAATCTTCTGCCAGGCTGCTCTCAACGTTCTGAGTCATTCAACGTTCGTTCGCTGTGAGTTCTCTGGAGAGTGAGTCATACATAGCTATGGTTAATGGACGAGTCTGATTTGGCAGACGTGATCAACATAATGGTCGTCTACGCTTCCTCCTCCACTACAATCAATACAAGTGCGAAACGGTTCGTCCCCTATTCCCCCAATCATATCCCCCTCCCTTCACCTCCCTCCCTCCCTCGTTTCACGCACACGCTAACGAATTCCGCATTTTCGATGTGTAATGTATGTAGATGGATCGCCGCCTATGCTCCCTGCGCACGGAACTCAAGATCCAGGTCCGCGGGACGCAGAGGGTGCAGGTTCATGAAAGGAAGGCCTCCGAGTCACCATCAGCAAAAGTGACCGATCCAGACATGGGCTTGTAAGGGAATATAAGGCTCACAATCGCCGCCAGGGTCACCAGCCTGGAGAGCGACCTTATCCTGCAGTGTAATACGTCTATGCAATGGACAAGACTGGTCTATCCAATCATCCTGGCGAGGTTTGTAAACCCTTGTCAGGTTCTTACGGCCTTACAAAATGCCTCCTCACGCCACCGGTTCCGGTAATGATTTACCCGGTTATTCGTACTGTAGCGCTGTAATGAGACAATGTAGTCGCGTTTGAGCACAGAAAACAAAATTGAATTACAGTGAAGGCATAACGGTCGTAGTAACTACTGTACAGAGATCATTTCATCTATATCAAACATTTCTTTAAGCTCTGGCATCACGTCGTCGTCGTCGTCGTCGTTGTGGTCAAACTCTGGAATGAAGCCTGAAACTGCCGCCGTGGGCGTGTGATATTCTGAGTACTGGCGAAGCAGAATGAGGATGGAGCGGTAAGAGTCCGAAAGGTGGTCTCGCCATCGAGAGTGATTGCTACCTGGCATCGCAGCGTTGAGAGCGTCGAGTCGCCGTTGACTCTGGTCTTGTTATACTACAGGGCACGTTGCTCACACGCGTTTACGGCACTTGTGAGTCTGGGCCCCATAGATTGTTGCGTGGCATTACTATACATGGCAGTCGGGACACTGGACACTCCGTACCTCTGTCACTAGGCAAAGTCACCGGTCAATTGACGGTCATCAAAAGTCACACAACCTTGGTCAAGTCAATGACCTGACTTCCGTTTTTAAGTCATGACCGTCCAACACTGCTGCGAGTGGAGTCGTGTTGAGTTCACAGGACTGCAAGTTGAAGCGGAGTTAACTAGTTGCAATGGTACATTGTTTGGCAAGACGGCTGTTGCCAAGCAACTTCTGAGGCACGCTTCCCCAAAACCAGCTTTCACGCACCCCAGGCTCGTCTCGTACTCTCTTCGCCACCACCTTCCATACCCGGAGAAATGAATTCGGTGGATTTGAAATGAGTCAGGACAAGTAGGAATGGGTTGGGCACCGGGTGCAGAGGTGTGTTATCTCATCTCATCTCCATCCATTCGCCTTTGACATCTGACATCTGCGTCTACAGACCTCACATATTACCCTCAAAGGAAGTAAGACAAGCACATCAGTGGTTTTCTACCTGCCAATGGCATGAAAGCTGTGGAAAAGTGCTAGGATTACGCAGTTAGAATGTCGTCATTTTGCCCATGGGGTGCAATGTCTAGTAGTGAGTATTCCTATCACTACGAAGTTACAGTGCCATTGATTCGCATCCATCCTCCCCGAAAACGTCCGGCTTGATCCATGGACGAGGAAGAAGTTCTCGCCACCAAAGTCTTCACGCCAGAATTTCATGACCGCAGTCTTTATTTATCGACGCCAAGGTCTCTTCCCTCTCGTTTTCACCGCAGGATGGGATTGTGAAGGTATAACAGGCTTATGAGAAGATATATTCGACGAGCATAACGGTAATGAGATGGAAATTTCAGTTAACGGATTGACTGGAAACGACGGGTAGGGCAAATTGTGCGAGGGGAGATCCTTCTCTGATATCTGCAGCCATAGGTTATCACCTCCCGTCTCCCCGAATCCGTCCAACAGAGATCACCAGAGCGAACGAAGATTCCGACGATCGAAAATTAAAGGTGCGATCGCGGTCTGCAGATATCATCGCTGCAGCCATGGCTCGATAATGTGGGAATGGGAGGTGTTGATTGAATGATTAGCGACTGCGAAAGCCAATGAAAAGTGGATGAAGGTTTATCTGATAGCGAATCAGCATGAGATCGGTATGTCTTTACAATGCTTCGCTTTGGTCAACAGCTTAACGAAGACAACAAGTGTCGACAGCGCAATAGCGATCCCTAGGTATCCTTGATAATCCTGCTAACGAACTACTTCTACGGGACCTAAGCGAACGAAACATCCTCGTAAGTGGCGAGAAAATGTAGCATCAATAACTGACGTTGAGATGGGACTGAAGCGTTGCCAACTGCATTGGTCATGAATGCTGTTACGCAGGACCAATGCGTGCGAAATTCTCTCATGGTCAGAATTTTGCAATTGGCGAGGACCTTTGGTGATCGAAGGTTGGAAGAATGGTGTGAAATCCCTACTACGGCAATTCCTTCTCTACTTCAGAGAAAATGGCACCGACGTTCAAATGTGCACTAGGATGTGGTACCCGCGAGATCTAATTTCGACTTTTCCACCCGGAGAATTCGACCAAGTTCTGATCGACGAATTCAACAAATCGATTGGCGTTGGATACCGCAGGACATTGGTGAGGGATCCATTGATAACCTCTGGCCGGAACCATGACTGAGCCGGCAATGGGAATTCCTCGGACATTGACGTTAGAGTACCAGATCACTCTGCCGCGGGAAAGCACGATAGACGATTGGCGATGAGCGTCCTGGTAGACATGTTGTTGTTGGTGATGAATTGGGTCACGAAGATGAACGTCTGTGAGGTGCAACTGTTTTACGGAGGCGCGACGAGTTGACGCGACATACGTTGTCATCCCAAAAACCGTTGTAGCGCCGGGTACCGTCGTCACCAACGAGGTCTGACGGCGTGGGTCTAACCGAAGACGGAGCAGGGACACACTGTGGACGCAGCGGCAATGCCCAGAAGCCTATTCCGTCGCAGCACGTGTCTTAGATACCAGAACAGCGGATGGGCGAGCATGCGCTCCTGGCGGTAAAGAAAAGTGTGGTTTTAGAAAAATGATGAGAAAGCGAACGAAGCGAACGTGTACCTCGCCGTGAATGTTACCACCCTCCGAGCACGTCGTAGGAACCCATTCCATTCATGGTTGTACCAGTCTTAGCTTGTGAACTTGGAGCGAGCCAGGTACACCTCGGTGAGATGCGTGGGACCGTAACGTCCGCGAGAGAGGCAGGTCATTTCAACCTGGAATGTGAACTCCTGATTGAGAAGCTCGACCATCTAGCTGAGAGAGACTGCATGTCCACCTTCGACTTTGAGTGGACTGGCATGGACTGGTACGGGGAGTATTATTGTGCAAAATGTGAATGTTGGCACAATCTGTAAAACATAATTAGCGCCGGTCTTCGCCAGAAATGTACGGACAGAAATGCACTGACGGTACCCTGCGTTGATTAAATAAGAATTTTGCCTGAAATTCTCAGAGGTTGGTGGAACAGCGCATCAGCTGGGACGCAGCAGGGATGATACGAGCGATGAATGGCACAAGGCTTCGTTCTCAGGCTCCAGCGTACTCGGCACCACTGTAATCGCCTATATACGCCAGCGTGACTCTAAATAGTCGTGGCAGATGGTGAGGTGGGTTGGAGAGTGATGACCCGTATGTCCACGATAGAGTTCATGGAATTATAATCGGAGTTTCAATTGTCAGGCTTTCCACTTCCGGCGACGAGGAAGTCGTCGATCACCTCGATCCACCTGATCATGATCGAACTCTATTCTTCACGCACGCGTGGAAGGCTAAATCGACGGGACGGGACTCTCGGAGTTACGGAGGGTGGATGTGAAGCGCGAGTTCGAGGATCGGGACTTGAACAGGTGTTGCTCCAGGGAGGAGTACTAGTAGCGCTGGACCCATCCCTTGATCCACTTCGCGTGTGAGTTCTCTTGCAGTCCTTCATACGCCAACGTTCTCAATCTTTCCATTAGGTCGAGAGATGAAGACAGTTTACGTGTTGCTGTGACCTTAGAAGGAGCCAGGCGTGAAGCGCTACATTCTGTTTATACCATCAATTGCGTCTCAGGTGAGATTTTCGCCAGCCTGAGCCCGACTAGGGTGCTAACCACGATTTGACGGGCTTTCCGCATGATGTAGAAACGTACGGTATCAGTCGCCCTTTTGATCGACAAATAACCGCACCTCAGTTTAGAATGCACGCGCGCTCTCTTGAGAACGTCGTTGCTGCCGATGATTTACCCCATTTCAAGTCAATCCTCCATACAGCTACAATCATAAGCATTTGTCTGTGACCGCTCAATCAACTCTCGTCTCAAGACCCCTTCCATTGGCGCATCCCGGTCATTTTGGAGGTTACACTTCGCATGCTGGGGATAGGTGGCTGGGGTTGGTGAGAGGTTCCGATGGCAAAGAGATCCGGTGTGTCGATCACATCACCATTGCGACTGGGATATGCTGCAACGTGCGTCTCGTCTCTCCCTTCACCCACAACTGACATCCGAACGCCGCGTCCCATCCCTCCAGCAGCTCATCTTCCATCACCTGCCCCTTTCCTTTGAGCGTGAACGTCAGAGGACGCCGCGTTGCACTTTTACACATGGACCGGGATGCAGAACCCTCGAAGCGGGCGTCACTCGATTCGGAGAGTTGGATCAACTAATAATCCCTGACTTCAACACCCAAATTTTTGTGGGATACTGCAGCACGGTGCGTTAGGGGTGAAGGATCCCGGGACAAACTTCTGCTGACTCTTAGATGCAAAATCAGAACAAAGATGGTGTAACCACCATCACTGCATGAAACGATGCTCGTTCCAACAAGGCAGTCACAATGAACACGGATCTCAGCCATCGTCTCGACGTATGAGGCATCAATGGTTGAATTTGGATCGGAAATGGGACCCTTCGGAGATTTAGTTTAATTGATGCTTTTGACGAAGAAAACTGCTGAGCAAAAACATACACTCAACGCTTCAAAGTTGTGCGCTTATCCTAAACCTCATCGAAGACCGATCGAAAGACCGCAAATAGTTCGAAGCCTCAGGCGCTTTCGCCATCGTACCGTTTGTCTACGCGAGTTTCAAAATACGAAAGGAAAGTACTCGCTCACAATCCGTCAATCGAGAGCGTAGACGGTGGATCAGATTTGGATCAGAGTCTATCTGAAGTACGTCAATGGTAAATCAATTCAGCATCAAGAATATCTCAAAAACGACTGATCGGTGTCGATCTCTCCTACTCACTTGTTCCATCATGTACAATAAATGAATATTTACGGAAGGAAATGGCTTCAGTGACTCATCCCAATATCCACTCGCACCTCTCCAGAGCAATGTTTGTTGGGTTCCGAGTCGCACCTGATGATGGATTTTGAGCGGGAAAGAAAGGTTCTGCAGCCTCCCGGCAATGCCGCTTGTATCTTTGAGAACCTAATCCGGCAAGTATGGCGTCCGTAAGCACAGTATTTCTTTGCCACAGATCAGATCAGATCAGACGACAAGCGTTGGCGATGGTGAGAGGGACAATATCAATCGCGCCCCCACGAATTCTCATATTCTAGACCACCGGTGAGAAATCACTGAGCAACCAGTATAAATTTATCGTTTCTGCCGATGGTGCATCGTTCCTCATGTTATACCCTACTGGAATGCAGCGAGCAGGATTGAAGAAACATCGGTAAGTGCCGACTTGACCGAATGCCACGATGCCGGCAATGCGGTGTCAACACCGCCACATGGGCGCTTATGCTCAACTCCATCGTCCAGCAAGTCTTCCGGCCACAATATTAATACTCGAGTAGCACCTATTCCACTGTAATGGCCACGCTTTTAAGACGGCGCGAGGAACACGATGAAATCAACGAGGATGTTGAAGCGAATGACAATGTCAGTGTTAGTAAGTGTGCTTAAACTTCTGGACCACGAGAGACTGCGATCATATACTGATCAGCACGTCACAGAAGAACAACCAGTGATCTCCACGGATACTACCCTTGAGGAACCCGGATCCAAGATCTGGGGACCATATCTGGAGCTTGCGGAGAAATACGACAGAGATCTAGTGCATAATTGGCGAGATGACATGGATTCACTACTGATCTTCGTGCGTGACAAGAATCTTTTCCAGATATTCTGAATTTGACACGCTACGATACACAGGCAGCGCTCTTCTCGGCAAGTGTCACCGCGTTTGTGATAGAAAGCTACAAGACCTTGGTTCAGGATTCGGGGGACGTAACGGTTGACATTTTATTGCAGATTTCTCGACAACTCGCGAATGTAACTGAAGTACCCATTAGGATGCGACCTCCGTTCCAACCTGACTCCACGGATATCGCCATTAACATATTCTGGTTTCTCAGTTTAGCTTTCAGCTTGGCGTGTGCTCTAGCGGCCGTCTTAGTCAGGCAGTGGGCTCGGAAATACCTTCGAGTTCCTCAAAGTTTGTCGTCGACGATAGAGCAGGCGAGGTCTAGACAATTCCTATTCGAAAATATGGAATGGTGGAAAATGGAGCTTGTCGTTGAGACGATTCCAGCGCTTCTCCACATATCATTGATCCTATTTTTCATCGGACTCCTTCTTTTCGCCCACTCCATCAGCGTTACACTGGCCATATATCTTCTTTGTTTTAGCATGATCGGTGGAGCCGCGTACGCATTCATTACCGTTACACCGCTCATGTTCCCCGGGTGTCCATACAAAACTCCGTTTTCGGCTTCCATTGGGCTCGCAGTGCGCATTGCACAAGCCCCCCTAATGGCAACGTGGAAGGTCGTTGCGCTATTCTTGGGTTGTCTCGTATTCCTCTTGTCCTCAATGGTATCAGGGCTGATCAAACCGTCCCTACCATCAGCCACCATTCCAGTTTGGAAGCGGGCCACGTATTTATCTCATCCATTTCGGTCAAAGTGCAGTCGGCTGATCAATCACGTACAACAAACGGATTACTCGTTTAGTGGACTGCTGGCTATCATACGCAAATTCGGTTGTATCCTACGACATATCCCCCGCAACGTTTCCGCCCTCACCTGTTCCTGTCTCACATCTACCCTTTCATCCCTGCACAGCGCATTCCTGTCCGTGTCCAAATCCTTCATTGAACGACAAGAATTCTTCAGTAATGAGCTGTCTCGGCGCGACGCTCACGCGCTTCATTGGGCCACAAAATTTTCCAAGAAAGACATGGACCTTTTCACCATCATTACCTCCATTCCAGAGTTTGTTCAAATCCACGACTCGAATGTGGACATCCGATTTGTGATGTGGAATTCAGGGATCATGTCCCAAGCCCAGCGTTTGTTGCACACATCGGCGATTAGAAACTCCAGAGTAACAAACCAGCGCATTGCACGAGCGTGTTTAGAAGGCATAATTTGGTCAAACCGGTGCGCTACCCATGTATTGGACGAAGATAGCTCCTGGATCTCCATTGGCACGACTTTAGCCAATGAACTAGCCATTGATGTGATCGAAATGCGGTGGCAGATCCCCCCAACTCATAGGGATAATCAAATATGGACATGCTCTCAATCAAATTTTCTCCTACGATACGTCTACCTATTAGAAAAATTGGTACTGACTCAGGACGAGGAAGGATTCCGGCAAAATTTTCAGACTAGCTGGGCCAAAATCTCCAAAGTTCTGTGGAGATATTACCTGTTGGCACACGGCCCTCGCCTTAACTGCTGCTACGACGATTTGTCCGAGCTCGATAATCTGAGTCACTACACTACAAGCACTCGCATGCGAGTTTGCCAAATACTTGCAGAATTTAGAACCGCTTGGGTGTCTCAATTACTCAATGATTCATTTCGTGAACTCCAGCCGTCATTGTCATTTGATGCAACAATTTGGAGTAGCCTCTTTGATTCTGCAACGCATCTGCAGCCGTTTCCCAGTTCTACTTCCGAGGACGAGGAGGGCATATTTTTGCTCATCAATGGAGCTTGTCGGGCAATAAGAGTCGGACTAACTCCTTCTGAGGAAGCCATTGTGAATTCCAAACGTGCTGAACTATTGTTGGCAACCTACTCACGGGTGCTGTTTGGCGAACAACCCGTATTCTCTGGGCTTTCTCACAATCTGCTACATTACAAATTCTTCTCTCGTGTGCACGTTTACCACAGTGAGCAGCGTACTTTCCAAAGTTCGGGCAAGACGGTCGAAATTCCATTCAGCGCATACTGCGCAATCCTCGATGAGATGATGTTGTCCATTGAAAAATATCAGCCATCCCAAGCGAGCTCTTCCGCACTGGCATATCGTACAACTTACATGGATCTTAGTGCTGTGGCAATTCAAAAAATGATTCGATGCCGTTTGCGCCATGCACACCAATGCGACAATGTCCCGATAATGGTTGATGCTCGGCACCTGACAATTGTTCGGTTCTTGGAATCGTTCGGATGGGGTGCCGCCCGATGGGGATTAGCTGACCTCATCAGACAGACAGCGGAAGAATTTGGTTACAGTTTTCAATTTTCGTTCTATTACAATGTATGCATTTATTCCTCAGGTTTCTAGTGTATGGGCTCACAATGCAATCGCTCGCCAGGTTGAAATGCACGCTGAATTGCAATTCTATGAACCAGGGATCTTCTGACGTTAATACGTATTTATAACCTCTCCTGTCCTTCGCCACTATCGTCCATCACTTACCACAAGAAGGGCTGTAACCAGAACCTCGTCTCTCACCTCCTCAGAACTGCTAACCTGATCGTCTAGATCGGTGGAGGTAGTTGTCGTGCACACTCATGTAGGATGGGATGCAGCAGAACGAGTCCCATAGCATCTCTTAGAGCAATATGTCTGTTTGCATTTGCATTTTGGCGCGCTGCAAATCGCATGAGCAGCTTTTGCAGTTGTTCATAACACTGTTTCCGACACGAACCGACTATCTGCCTAGCAAGAATGAAGGCGAGATCTTTTACGGAGAGTGGAGTTCAGAGGTATTCTTCTCTCCAACTTTTCGGCGGCATTGCCTTGCTTTATTTCTTTGATCAAACCGCAGTCCAAATTTTCAAATATTGTATGAAACGGAGTCAGCCATTCAATCGTGTCTTTGAAACTGGCTGGATTCCCTTCCAGTTCTACTCCTTTGATTTGCCAAATGCCGTCGCAACGTATGGTCGCCAAGAGTTGCACAGTGAAATACATCTCTGGGCGGTTGACAACAACACTAAGGACCTCTCCCATTTGCGGGTAGCATACCGAGGTGTGCGTTGGTGTTCCACTTCGTAAAAGCAGCAACACGTCATATTGCGTTGAGGTGTCCAACGAGCCCATAAACATCGTAGTTGTTACCAATGACCGACATACCCTACCAACCGATATACGCCGAATGTACTCCGATAACCGATCATTGATGATCTCTATCCTCTCAGCACGGCTTCTCGTTGGCGTATCCAGTACTTGCGGTGGACGGGAGTGGTAACGAAATGAATTTTGAAATGAATTTTAGAACTGCTGATAAATGACGGTAAGCAAGGAACGACAGGGGATGTTCATGGAAGCTCGAGTTGCGTTGAATTGCTGGGATCCACGAATGACGGTTGAACAAGACGACAATCTTTTGGTGGGCGTGGTTCGGGAACTGCCTCGATTATCACGATAGAATCGACCAGCATGGAATGGCATCGCATCACGAGCTAATTGAGCGTAAGCTAGAATGGTCGAGGCTCTTTTGCTGGAGGCGCATTGCACTTCGATGTCATGGTAGAGATGTGCGGTGTTTGCCGAGTACCTCTGGTAGCCAACGCGGCCGAAAGACGACAAGGGTGATGGTGACGCGGAAACATAGATAAGCCTACAAGACGAACGCAGATGGTAGGCTTGCCACATACAGACGACCAGGCATTAGGTGATGCAAAATCTGGGGGATGCGAGACGTACGAAGTATGGTGCAGTTTGGAAAACGTGACAAAAAGCATTCGAATTAGGATGAAGGCACGAGGGCTGGTTTCAATGAACCATAACTGTGTCGTAGAGAGCCAGAATGCGTTATGCACACATGTTGGGACGATTTTTTAAGGCAGCAGCACGGTGATGCCGATGAGGTTGGTTCGGGCTGTTGTGGTGATTGAACGCGATGGAGAGGTGATGAAGTGAGTGTACAGTAGATCAGTATAACTCGGCTATTAGCACAGAATTTGACATTCGAGAAAAGGACGGATTGCGGGAGATGATCGTGAATCGAGGTCTGTGGAAACACCGGGAATAATAGCGCAAGGTCCGCAAGAGTTAATGGCGCGGCTGATGGTTGGCTATTTCCTCTCGCCGCAGAGCATCTGCACGGCATGGCTTCCCACTCACTCCTCGGGAGAGCCTGGGTGAGGAGCAGCGACGATAGCGGCAAGATCGCGCACGGGTCTGAATGAACTGATGTCGCAGAATGACGTCTGTTGCACGGCGCAGAGCGTTCCCGCGACCGATCTGGTGGCGGGAATTCCTTGGACGTTGACGTTCGAATTCCAGATCCCTCTGCCGCGGGAAAGTACGATAGATGATTGGCAATGAGCAGCCTGGTGGACATGTTGGTTTTGGTGATGAATTGAGTGACGGAGGTGGCGGGTGTGAGATGCGACTGGTTTGCGGAGGGGGGGCGAGTTGAGGTGACGTCCGTTCTTGTCCCCACCGCCGGCGTGGCGCGGGTACCGTCATCACCGACGATGTCTGAAGTGGTGGGTCTGATCGAAGGTGGAGCAGGGATACACTGTGGAAGTAGCGGCATGGCCCAGATGCCCATTCCGTCGCAGCATGCACCTCAGAGACCAGGAGAGAAGCCGGAGTGGATGGCCGTGGAAGTCGTGGATGCTTCCTACCGGAACAAAATTTGTAAAGAAAATCGTACGAAAGCGAAAATGAGTACCGACCTCGCCGTTCTCGAACTTCAAGTCATGTATGTGCAGAGCATCGCAGCATGCTGCTCCATACTTGGCACAAGCGCCGTCTTTGGAGAACGCGGAAAGACAACCCAACGGCATCCATCTCGGTGAGCTACGGAACACAGCGAGGAGTTTGGTCACATCCAAGTCTAATATGAAGATCTTGAGCGCCCGCCACATTCACAACATCGGAGTGAGAGACCATGAGTGCGCCATTGACTTGGAATTGACTTGGTATATGGAACATTTTGGAATGCGGAGAATGACGGGTGGGTTAAGCTGCAAATATATAAAATTAGATCGTGTCTACGCAGAAAACGTACTGACAGAAATGCACCTGACACCTCATATAACACCGCTTTATGCAGACAGGGGAATTCCTTGGCCTTTCACGATGAAATTCCAGAAGGTATCAAACTGGCGTTCCAAATAAGACCAGGGATCGAACGGGCCGGCAATGGTACAAAGGCTCGTCAGCTGGGTCCGGCGCGATCAGCTTCGAATCCGAATGGTAGTGGGGGGGAGTCGGTTAGGTGTGGATGGCGAGGTTAGCTTGGATGACGCGTCAGAGATGTCCACGATAGAGTTCACGAGATTATCATCGGAGTTTCAATTGTCAAACTCACCGCGATAACTCGTGGATGGTGCCAACGATAGTCCAACTCTATTCCTCACGAGTAATCTTCCGACGACCCGTGCGTGAAACACGCCGCTGCCCATCAGTTTCATCGTGGTCTTCTCGCCAGAGGCAAGGCACGAAAGGTCTCCCTAACCATATTAGATATTCTTGACCCAACTCGACCGGACTGGACGTTTGGATGCCTGGAGGGTGTTTTCGAAGCATGATTTTGAGAAGCTGGATTTATATGAGTCTCTTTGGGGAGCAGTACAATTACACTCATCCTTGTGAGTTTTCTCAGACTCTTTCGTTTGCCATCTTTCTCATTAATGGGTATCTTTCTGTCAGGTATCGATACATGAGGACTCTCTGCATTTCCATGGTTCACCGAGTTCACGTGTGGCTTTGACCTTAGGAGAAGCCAAGTACGAACCGGTCCATACTGGACTTTCCATCAATGGCGTCTCAGGTGAGACATCCGCCACTCCTAACGTGACTCGGCGTTAACGGCCATTTGGCTTGCTATCCGCATGATGTAGGAACGTATGGTACATCAGCCGCCCTTTTGAACGACAATGTTTACACCTGAAGCCAGAACGGACACGCGCTCTCGCCACGTCTCTTGACAACGTCGCTTTTTCCGATCAAGTACCCCATCTCGAGTTCACCCGCTGTACGGCTACAACTATTGACAATCGTCGGCGACTGCTCAGCCATCTGCCGTCTCATCACCACATCCATTGGCGTATCCAGGACATCTGGGGGGTTATACGTCGCATTCTTTGGATAGGTGGCTGGGTTCGGGAGAGTCTCCGATGGCAAAGAGATTCGGAGTTGCGAGAGCAACACCAGTGAGACAAGGCGATGTTTTATTGTAAGTCTCTCGTTTCTCCCTTCACCCACAACTGACATCCGAACACCGCGTCCATCCCTCCAGCCAGAATTCTCATCGTTCATCTTCCATCACTTGCCATTTGCTTTGAGCGCGTATTTTACGGGAGGTCGGTATGCACTTTTACACGTGGACCGGGATGTAGAACCCCTGGAACTGGACGTCACTCGATTCGGGGAGTTGGACCAGCTAATAATCCTGACTTCAACACCCAACTTCGCGTTGGATTAGGGACGAACATTGTCTTTGCGCGTAGATGTATAAGAAGACCAAGAGGCGATGTACCCGCTGAAATGATCCTCGTTCCAACAAGGCGGTCCCAACGAACGTCGACAACAGGCTTCGTCTCGGGGCGCGAGGCATCAATGGTTGAATTTGGATCGGAAATGGGATCCTTCGGGGGATTTGGTTCGATTGGTGCTTTTTGACGAAGATAGGTGCTGAGCAAAATCATACACTCAACGCTTCAAAGTTGCACGCTTATCGCACTTCCTGAATCTCATCGAAGACCGATCAAAAGACCGCAGATAGTTCGAAGCCTCAGGCGCTTTCGCCATCGTACCGTTTGTCTACGCAAGTTGCAAACTACGGAAGGAAAGTACTCGCTGACAATTTGTCAATCGAGAACTCAGACAGTGGATCAGATTTAGATATGAATCTATCCGATGTAAATGCAATTCATCCTCAAAACTACTTCGGAAATATGTCGATTTCTCCTACCCACCCATTATATCATGTACAGTAAATAGTTATCTGCATTATGGGGTGATTTCGATGGCTCATTCCAATGTCAACTGAAACTGCGCAAAATCAAATTTTGGTTCTCTGCGATAAGTTATGGAAAACGGTCCACCAAAGATCCGGGAAGTGCCGAGATGCGGTGTTGACACCGCCACATTGGCGTTTATCTTCAACGCATTGTCCAGCGAGTCTTGCGGTCACAATACCTACGTAACCACTGCGATGGCCACGCTTCTACGACGGCGCGATGAACACGACGAAAACAATGAGGATGTTGAAGTGAATGACAATATCAGTGGTAGTAAGTGCGTAAAACTCTGAACCACGATGACAGCGACAGACTGATCAGCAGTCACAGAAGAACAACCAGTGATCTCCCCAGATACCACGCTTGAGGAACCAGGTTCCAAGATCTGGGGACCATATCTGGAGCTTGCAGAGAAATACGACAGAGATCTAGTGCACAATTGGCGAGATGACATGGATTCACTACTGATCTTCGTGCGTGATAAGGATCTTTTCCGTTTTAGTACGTAACATGACCCGATTTCAGGCAGCGCTTTTCTCGGCAAGCGTAACAGCGTTTGTGATAGAAAGCTACAAGACGTTGGTCCAGGATTCTGGAGACGTGACGGTCGATGTTTTATTGCAGATTTCTCGACAGCTCGCGAACGTGACTGAAGAACCAATCAGGATGCGACCATCGTTCCAACCTGACTCCACGGATATCGCCATCAACATTTTCTGGTTTCTCAGCTTAGCTTTTAGCTTAGCTTGTGCTCTGGCAGCCGTCTTAGTTAGGCAATGGGCTCGGCAATACCTCCGATATCCTAGAAGTTTTTCGTCTACGACAGAACAGGCAAGGGCCCGACAATTTCTATTCGAAAATGTGGAATGGTGGAAAATGGAGCTTGTGGTTGAGACGATTCCGGCGCTTCTCCACATATCATTGATCCTATTTTTCATCGGCCTTCTTCTCTTCGTGCACTCCATCAGCGTTACACTGGCTGTATATCTTCTTTGTTTTAGCACGATTGGCGGAGCGGCATACGCGTTCATTACCTTCACACCGCTCATTTTCCCCGGGTGCCCATACAAAACGCCATTTTCGGCTTTTATCGGTCTCGTAGTGCGGATTTCACAACCTACACTCAATTCAATGTGGAAATTCTCAACGATATTCCTGGGCTGTCTTGTATTCTTGTTATCCTCAACTCTTTCAGCTCTGGTCAGATTGTTCTTACCATCAGTCACAATTCCGGTGTGGACGTGGGCCACGCACTTATCGGAACCGTTCAGATCAGGGTGCAGTTGGCTTTTAAATCACGCTCGACGTATGGATTACTCATTCAAAGGAATTTGGGCGACCACCCAAAAATCTGGTACTATTCTAGGATATATTCCGCTCAAGGTTTCCGTCTTCACCTTGTCGTATTGGACCTTCACCACCGCATCTCTGCATGGCGCATTTCTATCCGTGTCCAAATCATTCATTGAACGTCAAGAATTCTTCCATAATGAGCTATCTCGGCGCGATGCTCACGCGCTTCGTTGGGCCATAACATTCTCCAAGAAAGACAAGGACCTTTTCACCATTGTTGCCTCCATTCCAGAATTTGTTCAAATCCACGACTCGAATGTGGACATCCGCTTTGTGATGTGGAATTCAGGGATCATGTCCCAAGCACAGCGTTTGTTGCACACATCAGCGATTAGAAACTCTAGAGTAACAAACCAGCACATTGCTCGAGCGTGTCTAGAAGGCATAATTTGGTCAAACCGATGCGCCACCCATGTATTGGACGAAGATAGTTCCTGGATCTCCATTGGCACGACTTCAGCCAATGACCTTACCCTTGGTGTAATCGACTTGCGGTGGCAGATCCCCCCGAGACACCCGGACGATCAGTTATGGACATGTGCTCTATCAATTTTTATGTTACGATGGGTCTACCTGTTGGGGAAATGGGTGCCAGCTCAGGACGAGGATGGGTTCCGGCAAAATTTTCAGATTCACTGGGCCAAGATTTCTCGAGTAATGTGGAGATATTTCATGACGGCCCGCGGTCCTCGCCTCAAACGCCGCTACCTCAATTTTGCCGAGCTTCATCATCTGCGTCCCCAAATGACAAGCACTCGTGTTTGTAAAATACTTGGTGAATTTAGAACCACTTGGGTGTCGCAATTACTCAATGATTCATTTCAAGACATCCAGTCGTCGTTGTCCTTTGATGCAACAATTTGGAGTAGCCTCTTTGATTCTGCGACCCACCTGCCGCCTTTTCCCGCTTCCGCCCCCGAGGACGAGGAGGGTATATTTTTGCTCGTAAATGGAGCTTGTCGAGCGATAAGCGTCGGGTTACCTCCCTCTGAAGAGAAGATGATGAATTCCAAGGGTGCTGAATTATTGTTGGCAACGTACTCGCAGGTTCTATTCGGCGTAGCCCGCGAACAACCTGTATTCTCCGGACTGTCCCACAACGTGCTGCATCTCGAATTCTTTTCTTGTGTGCACGTTTACCACAGTGAGCAGCGCACATTCCAAAGTTTGGGAAAGACAGTCGAAATTCCCTTCAACGAATACTGTACAATACTCGATGAGTTGATGTTGTCGGTTGAGTTGTTACAACACGAGTATCAACCAACCCTCGGAAGCTCTTCTAAGTATTGTACAACATACATGGACCTTAGTTCTGTGGCAATTCAAAAAATGATTCGATGCCGTTTACGCCATACAATCCAATGCGATACTGTCCCAATAATTGTTGACGCTCGGCACCTGGCGGTTTCTCGGTCACTGACAGTGCTCGCCGCCAGTCTTAGCGCCAGATGGGGATTAGCTGACGTAGTCAGACAGACGGCTGCGGAATTTGGCTACGCCCCCCAGCTGAGACGCATTTACAATGTCAGTGTTTCTCCCAGGGTTCAATCATGCATGTTTACGCTGCAATCGCTCGGCAGGTCGATATGCATGCCGAATTGCAATTCTATGAACCAGGGATCTATTGACGTGGTGTTGATCTCTTACTTCGAAGCCACGGTGCCTCACGGGCATGTTGGATTTAACGGTACACTAAATCACTTAGCAAATTGTATTACTTGGAGACTTTGCAATAACCAATAGTAATTCGCAACATCCGAACATGTGGCAGTGGGCTTCGGGAAGAGTCGAACCTGGCGACGGCTTTAGAATGAGAGCATACGATATGGTATCTCACAGCCCTTCCGTCCACGCCCCAGTTGTGAGATAAATATCAGCTGCGTTGCCCACTAGCATTCTCAATCCTTTTTGAACTTCGTCAGGTTATGCATGTAGGTGCGAAGAGAATAAGACGTACCGATAAGAATCTCCTTGGACTTTGGAGATGGCGAATTTCGTGTCGAGTGATGGGTCCGATGGTGGATTGATTGTGAGGTAATCTACGTAGATTGCGTTGACTTGTCCGAGCACATCAATTGGTATTAAAGAATACAAGCCATCGTCAGAATGCGTGACATCCCACTCCTTTTACCGGAAGGCGTCAGCCGTTTAGTAGCGACACAGAAAGATGCAAATACATACTTTCTGATCGGACGTATACTCGTACCGAGTATGATGAACTCCGACAAAATACCCGTCCGTATTCCATGAAACGATCGCGCCTGGACCTAAGTGTTTGATTGTATAAACACCGTCTGGTACGGGACGGCTATTTTGCGACTGGGTTTGTTGATTGGTAGGGGACATGCCGAAGAGGGTGTATCGAATGATAAAGACTTGGGTCATTGCTGCAGCTTTTTTACACCAGAAAAAGAAGAGATACATGTGGCGTTGGAGGAAGGGATCGTAGCCACGCCTTAACGGCCCAGTTCTTGTTGAATCTGTTCGCAAGACAAGAAACACGGTGGCGAAGCGTTAACTCGAAGGTATGTACAAAATCCTGCGGTGGCATCCCGTTCAGTATACTCGTGTCTGGAGCCTGAGTTGCCGTTTGTGAACACGGTCTGGCAGCCACGCACGGTCTTCTTAGCGCGCACAGCTGTAGCCACCAAGGACAAGTGTCAGCTCCTAAGGCGAGTTTTGGCAAACAATAGTACATACGTGAAAGGCCACATATTCTCTGTTTCCGAGCGACATTTCGAATTGCTAACGGACAATGACCGCATCTGCAGATGCGAGCAGCGAATGAGATCAGTTGTCGAATGATTGTGGGAGCAGTCAGGCAGATTATGGAACACTGGCAAAGATAATCTTGATGGAAACCCGCAGTCTTAGCAATCCAAAGAAGAGTGGTGGTGGCTTGTGGTCGAGGAAGGGTGGTTGTTTGGTTGCGTCATTCGTGCCAAACACTTGGCAAGGTACCGACCAAAAATAGCATTCAGGGTTTTCAGATCTCCGATCTTGCGTCTTGCCTTCCAACCCTAACCCACCTCGACGAGTCCTTCTCACCAGCCACTATTTCCTGAACATCATCTGGAAGACCTATGAGCCAGCAGGCGGGCTTTACAGTCCATTCTAGCTCTCGTGACGCCATCAGCCCCGAAGTTCGGAGGTCGTGGCTTTCTGAAGTCATCTCTGGTAACCTCTCGCCGCCAAATTTTGGTCAAGCCAATCGACGAACAGAGCGCGCGTGGTTCGTGGCGCGGAATAGCGCGACAAGTGCGCATTTATGACTACGTTGTGGTGGACTGGTGGACCTGATGACGAACTCGATGCCAACAGGCGGGCAGCAGTTGTGAGAACCGCAAAATCTTGGTACCGAGGTTACGGAATGTACGTGGCTCATCTCTCCATGTGTTCAGATAAGTGACGATGGCTTGTGTGAGATGGCGAATTTATCACCGCTAATGAGTAGTGTGCGGTCATGGAAGATAACCGGGATGTCCTTGACACTCGAGCTTGTCTACAGTGGGTCTGGTTGTGGTACAGCAAGACGAATGTCATTTGATCCCTCTTCCTTCGGATCTATTTTGATTCTCGCATTCACAATGCCACTTTAATGGTATGATGCGGTATACCGCATCTCATTTCCGGCCCATGAAACTGGGCGGCATGGTTCAACTCGCAAAACCTCGTGGATATGGGCGTTTCCATGTTGTACGTTCACGCCTTATTCCAGCGAGATTAGCGAGGTTCACAAGGTGCTTAGACTGATCAACGACTCCACACGGAGTCTACTATGGATCGCGGTACCTTCTCTGTGAGTCATCTTTCTTGATTTGAAAGCGTACATGCAGGGTTTCAAGATATATTATAGAGCACCCAACCTCGATATCGAACGTCCAGTAAACGTCTTCCCGTAACCAAGTTGCCACATCGCGCGTCATACGACTCGGAGAGGAGAAACGCACAAACACATCTACACGCTTCTATCCTCGTATGTTTCCTTTGTTAATTTTACACCGCACCGCTGACGCATTGCGAAACCCGTCTTGATAACACACGGCGATCAGACTTCATCAAAAATGCGCAGATACGGTGAATCCCTACAGGCAATTTCGAAGGTGTGTGTCTATGACAACCCTTCCCGTCTATTCGAAGATGTCATTCTCCGCCGTAGCCCGATATTATTCCGCTATACTGATAGGTGGCGATGGTTATTGCGAATGCGGCCTACGATTTATGGTGGCGTGTCGAAACTCTCCATGTGAGCGCTAGTCCGTATGGGATTCGCGAAGTAATGCTAACCAACCATCGTCCGCGTAAGCAAGAACAACCCGGATGGCGACCGACGAGCTTACTTGGAAATATCTACTGGGAACTCTCCGGCGCTGGTTTGGGAACGGCTCAAGCCTAGCGAAAGTTCAAAGGGAGCGTGCAAAATATCGGCCGCACTCACCTATCTGTGATCATCTTTCTCTCGCGCTGTCCATCCACCGCGCACCTAGGACGTTTTCGGTTTAGTCAAAATATCATGCAAAACATACTGGATCATTTATTGATGTCTTTGGTTGACCGTAAATGTGGACGGCCTTTCTTCGGAGGAACTTTTTACGGTCAGTCCCGCAAACGAACGTTTATCATTCATAATAGGAATATGATAGCCACGTCTTTCAGGTATAAAAGGCACAACATTTACCGAGAAATCCAGACACCCCACTTTAATCAATATGGTAAGCGACGACTACCTTTGAGGACAATAACGTACTGTGGACTCGTACAGGCCGACCCCGACATATATAACATATATGTTGGCATCTCAGACTACTGCGGAGACGTCGACTGTAATATTCACTATCAAATCATTGCGACTGTCTGCACACCTGTCGAGTCCATGGGTATGTGCAGTGGTCCGCCAGCGACCGTTGAGGGAGAGCGCGAATGCCAGAAAAAGAAGAAATACAATCTTTATCTTCTCGGACAAATGCATAAGACGGCACTTCAACGTTTCAAAAACGTTGTGGACAAGCATGTAATATATGACGTGAAGCGAAAAAGCCGCGGGATCTGTATTGAGTACATGATGCAGAAAGTCGATGCACTTCTCCGTTGTGGGATTATCAAAGAGGAGAATCCAGAGACTGTGAGGTGGTTCGAGGAGCAGAAACGCAGAAATAGTTTTGTACCCGCACGTATATTGTGAAGAGAGTTGTTAGGACTATTTGAAGAAACGAAGTAGATTTCGACGAAGCAGTGCCGTATCCACACTTTCAACTGTCTGTCTTTCTGCTGTCCTTTGCGTACACCGGAAATAGTGGTTTAATGGCGTAGCTATGGTTAGGTATTTGCTCTCGTTAGAGCATCTGCGCGGCATCGGCTTCCGTCTCGCTCTTCGCGAGAGCTGTTCCTGGATGAGGAGCGCTGACGACAGCTGCAAGATCGCGCACGGTGTTGACTGTGTTGATGTCGCCAAAAGTCTGATTTCGCGTTGTCCAGAAAGCTTCCATGACTGAGCTGGCAACGAGGATTCCTGGGACATTGCCGAGTCCAAAATCACTCCGTCGCGAGAACGTATAATACACAAGCGGAGATGAGGATGCTCATGGCATGTTGGTGTAGGGTATGAGTTTAGCGACGACGGTGAACGTCTGGGAGCGTGGTTGGCTACGGATGTGGAACGAGTTAAAGTGACATCCGTTCTCATCCCAGACACCCATAGCGTAGGCCTAGTACCGTGGTCACCGACGAGGTCTGACGCGGTGGGTCTAACCGAAGAAGGAGAAGAGACATGTTGTGGAGGCAGCGGCGTTGCCCATACACCAATTTCTTCGTAGCATGTGTTGTTTAGATTCTGGAACAGCATTTCCTACAGGGATAAAAAGTGTGTTTTTATAAAAACTATGAGAAAGCGAACGAAAAATGAACCTTTACCTCGCAGTTAATGTAGTTCCAGTCATCCGGGCATTGAGAGTCGCTGAAACCCATTCCATATGTGGTGGAACTAGCTTGTCTTTAAAGATGTGGAGAGAATCCGTCCGCGTACTCTCGGTGAGGTACGTAGCACCGTAGCGTCCGTAAGGGAGGCAGGACATATCAGCCCCAAATATGAACTCCTGGCTCAGCAACTTGGGAATCTGCCAACTACGGAGTACCAGCAAGAGAGATGGTGAGTCCACCTGAGTCCGAGACTTCGACTTGGAAGTGAACGTTTGGAGTGCGCAGATGGTGCGGTGGTAAATCCTCCAAATGCAGGTAGGTCGTGCTTGCGCAATATGTGCGGTGACAGAAATGCGCCTAAGACTTCATAGAATCCGAAGAACGTGGATGAAAGAATTCCATGGCATTTTTAACAGGTGTCCACGATAGAGTTCACAAGATTATAATCGGAGTTTCAACTCCGCCAATTGTGGAAATTGTACTTGATGGCAACACGTTTTCGATATGTCGTCGATGATGTCCAAGAACGACCGATCTGGACCAAGGAACGCCTCGTTCCAGTTCGGTCTTTCGAAAACATCTGTACGTTTCATTTTGTGTGGTCTGGACCTCACATGTCAAAATTGATTGTCACTCGGGTCCTGTTCGTTGCAATATCAAAGGCTAGCTTCACAGAACGCCAACATCGTGGTTCCAACACCTCAGCTTATTCAAGTCTCTGCTTTCGCTGTTTTTTCATTTCCGGCACCTCGAAGTAACGGAGGAATCCACAGATGCACCTGAAGGGCTGTTTTTATGGCGGATTAGGACTCGGCGTTGAGACTTACATGCGAAGAGAACGTTCCATGGTCTCTCAGGGCGTCCCCCTATATGTCAAAGGTCGGTCCACTTTGCATGCCGGAGTCGGTGTTGAGATTCTAAATCGCTTCGCTGGGTCCAGGCAACGCACGCGGATGCAAGTTCGTCAAAACCATGCATTACATAACACTAGCGTCCTTTCAGCAGCTATCGATATATACTTCCTACAAGAAAATCGCTCTGACTCTCTCTCAACATGGCTGATGAAATTCCGATTTATCTTCGCCCGTTCGTCCGTTCATTTTGTGATCTCGCATGTTTGACCAACATGTTCACTTAGTGCGCTTGGCTTCACGCCGAAGGAGAAACGGAACAACTTAGTTGCCTTCGTACGTCTTACCAACGGCCATCGCGCAGTCCACGACATCTCATCCCTTTTAGAGTCCGGACATTCTGCCGCTTTACCAAACCAAGGTGATTCAGGCTTCGTCATTTCACGACAACGGACACAGAACTGACATCGCACCAGATCACCGATGCTGGTAGACTCACGTCGACATACGATAATTTTGTGGCCAAAACCGTCGTCCCCGAAGAATCGAACTTGGTCTATGTTCGTGGAGCGGCCGTTGACCCATCTTCTGCTGCGCATGCCAACGTCAACCTGTTTACCGTCACAAATGAACTCGTTCTCTGGCCCCAGGTCCTTAAGGAAGCGGCCGCAGTCGGTAGCATTTCGCTCGACTACAAACCACTGCCCGAGCCTGTTATGGAGCGAGGACGTGAGTGCGTTACTCAGCGTTGAAATCACCAACAGTGATTCTATGTTATATCTTGCAGTGACTGCCTCTATCAAGTCCATTAGCTTGACACCGGCGGGCCGGGGTGGAAGGCATGATGCCTTCATTTCTGCGATTGATTTAACGGAGTTCACCGGCATCACCGACGCGAAAAACGTCACGGATCTCTTAGCCACTGTAGATTCCAATCCAGCATTCGCCTTTTACAACGCCATCATCGCGGATCCTGTCTTTGATGTGTATAATTTCACCACTCGCCTCAGGTTCTTCGATGATAGCGCAAAGTTGACTCAAGTTGAACTCGACATTGAGGTGAGTCATAATTCCTTATTTTCGAACTCAAATCGACTGATTCATTATGTTGTCGCAGTCGAGTGGAATGCCAACCGGATACGACGTGTCTATCTTCTCATCTGACCCTGCTATCAATATGGCACGTACTCACATCGTCACCGGTCATCGTGTCGGAACTACGATCAGTGTGAAGAACGGCTTCGACGCGCTCATTACCGTTCAAGTCTACAAAGGAAAGGACTCCCCGCTGCCTCCCAACTACGCATCCATCTCTCTCGTCGCATCCGTCGTTCACACGTCTAGCCGCATTCAAACCATTCAAGTCATCGGAGCCGAACATGTCTTGTTTGATTCTTCCCTTCGACTATCTAAGGGTAGCGCGAAGGCCCAGCACCTCGGCGACACCGAAGTTGGGTTTTATTTCCGCGATAATATCGGTGACACAAATGTCATTCCTCGTACTGGAAATGCGTACCATTCCCCAGGTAAACTTGACTGATAGTGTCTGGTTTATTGTACGCTAATGATCAATCGATTCTTTTCAGATATTCAACCGCTGGGAACAAAACCAGACCCGAACATCGCATCAACGTTGTCGACTAGTGCGTTTGACACCGATGTCTCTGACCAAGAGGGTATCAACATTGTGGCAAATGCGTCAAACTACGTTTATCTGAGAGTTAATACCACACAGGTTAGCGTCGGTCATTTCTTTTTAATTTCTCAAGTAGTGATGCATATCGGACAGGCCACACATGTCGAAATGTCTCTCTACGCTGTTCCAAACGGTCTTCGCATCTTTCTAGAGGCCTACGACCAGTTTGCGATACTGGATGTCGACGCGTTTGGCAACCTAATTCCCGCCACTCGCGAGGTTATTGCTACGGGGCCTGGTCCCGTCACGATCGACACGCCATTCAATTGGTTCAATCCACCTCCAGTTCAGTTGGTGGACCCCAACTCTGATCACTACTGCCTCGTCGCCGAAGCGAGGCTTTGGACCCCTAATCCCAACGATAGGCCACTTTGGCCACATCGGATGCCCCTTCCACCTGGAAGCGACTTTACGAGTTGGGTGTTGGGTACGCCCACTGTCGCGTCGAGGAATGTTAACTGGATGAGTAATCCCAATGCGCCGACGTCGGAGTTTCAAACGAACATAACCATCCCTGGTGCGTGACTCATGTCATCCAATGTTTCCAGATCTCATTATATTCTTGCTCATCAGACGGGTTTCCGGCAAATACACAATGGACTCTCCAAGTCCAAGGCGTGAAAATGCCCACGGGTGGATTTTACGCAATGTCTGCAACCGGTATTAAATTCCCGTGTACCTTTGTCCAAGACCTGGAACTCAGAATTTTCTCTGTTTAGCGCCATCGCCCCTCGATCTTAGCGTTGGCCAAACCCCCATAACACATCCTTACGGCGTATGTGGACGATATGCGCATGGATGTATCGATCTAACCTTTCATCAAATAGACTATCGGCGTCGATTTTACTACTGCCAAACCGTTCTCTTCCACGGTTACTATTTCGTGGTGGCAAGGAAGTGGCCCAAGCCGGGCGGCGGGTTCGGGGCTAATCGCGGCATTGCAGATCAATGTCGGCCGCGCCAAGTGGGTTTTCTTTCTTCACATCCAATGCCTCCGCCAGCTGACTAACATGAAAACCTCGCAGTGCTCTTGCTCAAGTCCCTGGCATTGCGGCGGAACGTGGTCCAGAGACAGTGAATTGGCCTCTCGTCGTCGGTTCCGACAATCCCAACCTCCTCGAATCCGTTCCCAAGCATCACGACGGCAAGAATGTCAAGGGCAAAAATCTCCTCGGCAAAGCCCATCCTATCCAGCCAGTTCCCCAAGTCGGAACCTAAGAATCGAACATTATGCCTGGGGCTGCAAACAGTACTCACGCTCGGCAGAGACAACGAGGGCGTACCCCCTCCCGCTTGATAAAATGATAGCAGTAGCTACAATGATATATGTATAATAAAGAGTAAAGTACAGGTTTGGGCGAACGCATACCATACATTCCTAAAAGGAAACATGCCAATGATATCATAAGAATGTGAAGGTTACAGCAGCGCTCATGAATAGCAAATCTCAGGATACTAGGGCACATCATGACCTTCCCCTCGAACTCTGCATGAGTGACTTGATCCCACCATGTCGTTTTATTGCGGGATGCGATGGCGCCAGACGAGTGACTTAGATTTCGATGATGATGGAGGATGACGAAGGCATGGGCCAGAGCGATGAGATTGGACACGGATTCTCTCGAGTTGAAGAGCGCCTCGATGACGCTGGGAACCACAACCTGTTCCCCAGTTGATAACGTTGGCATACAGATATCTCGAAAGGTAGATATCCCATTGCAAATGGCTGTGAAATGCAACGAATTCAGTGATACTGTACAATAATCGCTGTCATTCGTAGACACGATGCTTAAGATCGCCGTAACCGCGGTACTTTGCGGGACTCAAGCGAAACGCGCTTGCCTTCGACGGAGGAGAGCCAAGCCCAACCTCGACACTCCCGGCGCCCGTGGCGTACCACACGTTGCACCACGCATCAGCGCTGCGATCCTCAGAGGGTTCAGCAAAGTCAACATGTCATTCTCATTATCACTCCTACTGGTTTCTCTGCTATTATTCCTTCTCGAATCGCCGTTCACGACCCAGGATCTCTCCAAAAACAGATAAAAATGCGCAGAGGGGAACTTTATCAGTCACTAACCGCGAGGTCGTCTCCAGGAACCCCCACCAGGACCAGAACCCCTTCTGAGCCCCATACATCCAAAAGGCGAGTGTACGGTGTTGAGTAGAGGTCTGGCCCCTGGTGGGCATATGTCGACGGATGAGACCGTCGTTGGTGTTCGTGTTGTTGTCGTTGGAGGTAGAACCAGGCGGAACCTGAGGACCCGGACTCGAAAGCGGTGAGGTGAGTAGAGAAGAACTAGTTTGGCTCAATGAATTATCGCTACGTTCGATATCTGTGCTCGAAACAGAGTTTCCGCGTAATGGACGCTCGCGCAACTGTCAGTTACCGAAGGATACTGAGCTCTGATCCGACCTTTAGCCTTCAAGAGTCCTTGAGATCGAGATTGGTTTAGTGTCAGGTGTCAATTCTGGAACCGGCTGACACAAAGAGCGCCTCCATAGTGCCTGCTAGACATGCAGCATTGCAGCTCCAATATTGTTCAGGCAACGTCCCCGCACTGGGGGGACCCCAGAAATGGTGATGGAGAGTTGGATAGTCCTTGAGGTTGGAACGCCTCCAAGCTTCCCAAAATAGCAGATTTCTAACTCCGCGTAAATCGGATATCGTGAGCTCTCCATCCGCACCCATCCGCCAACGCCAACGAGAAGTCGTCGATCACGTCGATCCTCCGGATCACAATCCAAATTTATTACAATGAATCTTCCTAGGTCGCACGTGTCGAACATAGGCCTGCCTAACCTTCCATCGTGGTCAGAGGATCAGACCCATATCGTCTAACCTGCCGTCGGCGCTCACAGCCAGTCTCTTCAAGACTCTCATCCATATCCTTATCTAGACCGACTGGACTCTCGCGTGCCTGAAAGATGTTTACCAAAAAGTTCGACGACTCAGACCTGGACGATCTTGCGCAAGTGTCTGTACGAGGAACAGGATCGTCTAACCCATCACTCTGCCTGCAAGTTCCCACACGTCTTCAGCACGAAATCGTTCTCACAAACAAGTATATTTGCGTAAGACAGCCACAGATGAAGAATGTCTTTTACGGTCCATACTTCACCCGAATGCATGTGTCGCTGTGATCTCAGGCGAAGGTGCTGGTCACGAACCAAAACTCTGGAAGGCACTCTTGCGGTCAGCGTCTCAGGCTAGATCTCACCATTTCGAGCCACATGACATCTTAACGGTGATTCGGCTTGCTGTCCACGCAAGTAGAGACCTACATTCAATTCTGCGTCCTGCTTATTGATAACAGAATCTGAGATCAGAAAACACACGGCACTCTCACCACCCTTCTTAACATCCTCGTCATTGCGGAGTAATGCGTCCCACCTCGTGTCGTCCTCAGCTCGCCTCTACGCCCCTTTGAAACTTTTGGAGTTTGTACTAACATTTTCGGATAGACGACTACGGTTTGATGACAGGATGCCATGGCAAAGAGATGGCGTTACCGAGAACAAGAGATATCGACAATTTGGTGCAATGTTTTACGTCTCTTGAATCTCTCTTCCTTCGCATTTGACGCAAAAGTTGCCAGTTCCTAGCGTCTCTCCGCCTGGGTGACCGTGAATAGAAGTCACGCTTATCTTCGTCCTTCACCGGATTGTTGTTTTTGAACGTGTGAAAAGCATTGAACACATCCATGCGGGCTGGGATACGGAAATTTTCACGTCGAGGGTATTCTACACAGAGAGCCGTGCCAACGTCTATTCGTCGAATATGTATGCATTCCAGAACACCATTGGCATCGAACGGACCTCAAGATCTCGACGCACATCTCGGGCGTAGGCATGGATGAAATCAGGACGCTTCCAGTGATGCAAACCAATGGTGAATAATTGGACTGATATATCGCAGTGGTCCCAGTCGCGTACCATATGATGTGCTGCTTTCGGTAATGTGAACTTCGTCACAATGCCTAAACGTCTTGGTCACGCAACTTCAATGGACCTTAGGTGTAATTTGAACTTGTAGATACATCAATACACTGATATAATGATGGCCGGAAGTGCCCGTTTTCCCCAGCATTCGACCAGTTTTGAGATATTCAGCACAAATCCCGTTTGGACATAGTCACGTGGCATCACATCAGCACCGCCATACGGGCGCTTATCATAGCATCTTCAACTTCCAGCCAAAGTAGCTCCCTATCTCACTGCGATGGCCACGCTTTTACGACGTCCTGACGAGCACAATGAAAGCAATGAAGACGTTGAAGCGAATCTCAATGTCAGTGGTAGTAAGTGTTCCCCAAAATTTGTACCACATTGCCGATCAGCAATGACCTGATCTGCACTTCGCAGAGGATCAACCAGTGATCTCCCCCGATACCACCCTTGATGAGCCAGGTTCGAAGATCTGGGGACCATATCTGGAGCTCGTGGACAAGTACGATAAAGATCTGGTTCATAATTGGCGTGATGACATGGATTCACTACTTATTTTTGTGCGTGAATCTTTTCCCGATATTCTGGATTTAACACGCTACGATTATCAGGCAGCCCTTTTCTCGGCGAGTGTAACAGCTTTCGTGATTGAAAGCTACAAGACACTGGTGCAGGATTCGGGCGACGTGACGGTCGATGTTTTATTGCAGATTTCTCGACAACTCGCGAACGTGACGGAAGCACCGATTACGATGCGACCTTCATTCCAACCTGAATCCACGGATATCGCAATCAACATATTCTGGTTTCTCAGTTTGGCTTTTAGCTTAGCGTGTGCTCTGGCGGCCGTCTTAGTCCGGCAATGGGCTCGGCAATACCTCCGATATCCTAGAAGTTTTTCGTCTACGACAGAGCAGGCGAGGGCCCGACAATTTCTATTCGAAAACGTGGAATGGTGGAAAATGGAGCTTGTGGTTGAGACGATTCCGGCGCTTCTCCACATATCATTGATCCTATTTTTCATCGGACTTCTTCTCTTCGTGCACTCCATCAGCATAACATTGGCCATATATCTTCTTTGTTTTAGCATGACCGGCGGAGTGGCATACGCTTTCATTACCCTCACACCGCTCATTTTCCCTGGGTGTCCATACAAAACCCCATTTTCGGCTTCCATCGGGATCGCAGTGCGCAGTGCGCAACCTATCCTAAAGACAACGTGGAGATTCGGTGCAATATTCTTGGCCTGTCTCGTGTTTTGCTTGTCCTTAACTCTATTAACGCTGATAAGACTGATCTTACCGTCGGCCACAATTCCGGCGTGCAATTGGGCCACGCACTTATCTCAACCACTCCGGTCTAAGTGCAATCGGCTGTTAGATCGCGCAGATCGCTCATTCAAGGGATTGTGGGCTACCACCATGGCATCCAGTAGTACTCTCGGATATATCCCAATCAAGGTTACCGCGCTCACCTTGTCGTCTTGGAAATTCGCCGTTTCATCTATGTACACCACCTTTCTTCCCGTGTCCGAATCATTCGTTGAACGGCGGAAATCCTTCCAGAACGAGCTCTCCAAGCGCGACGCTCATGCACTTCGTTGGGCCATGGAATTTTCCAAGAAAGATGGGGATCTTTTAACGATTATTACCTCCATTCCAGAGTTTGTTCAAATGCATCATTCAAATATGGAAATTCGCTTTGTAATGTGGGAATCTGGTATAATTTCACAAACACACCGTTTTTTGCACTCTTCAGCATTCAAAAACTATGGCGCGAAAAACAAGTACCTTGTTCGGGCGTGTTTAGATGGCATGATTTGGTCAAACCGATGCGCTACCCACATTTTGGACGAAGATAGTGTTTGGATCGGCTTTGGCACCCATTTAGTCAATGATTTAACCCTTGATATAATCCAATTGCAATGGATGTTCCCATCATTCGAGGATACACAAACTATTGAATTTGCTCGTTCAAATTTGCTCTTGCGATGGATCTACCTTTTGGAGAAGTGGTTACTGGCTCAAGGTGAAGAAGGACTCCCACAAAATTCACAGGTCAGCTGGAATGAGCTTATGGCCGTGCTGGGGAGATTTACCATGAATCCCCGCGGTCCTCTTCTAACCCGCGCCTACCGGCATTTGTTCGGTCTCGGTCTTAGTGATCCGTGTCGCCGATCAACAGCCACTCGAATGCATGTTTGCCAAGTACTTCGTGAATTTAGAACCGCTCTGGTGTCACAACTACTCAATGATTCATTTCGTGACTTTCAGTTGTCGTTGTCATTTGATACAACGATCTGGATTAGCCTCTTTGATGCTTCAACGCACCTACCCCATTTTCCCAATTCCACTCCTGAGGGCGAGGAAGGAATATTTATGCTTGCAAATGGATTTCGGCGAGCAGTACAGATCGGACTACCACCTCCTGCGGAATACTGGGGGGATTTGAAATGCGTCAAATTGTTGTTGGCAACCTACTCCCAGGTGCTATTCGGCGAAGCGGATGATCAGGACGAACAATCCATAAGCTACAAGTTTGCTCACATTGCGCTGCATGGAGGATTTATGTCCCGAGTGCACGTTTCCCAAGGTCGAGGACTCGCTTTCCCAAATTTGGGCAAGACAGTGGAAATTTCGTTCAATGCATATTGTGCAATACTTGACAAATTGACGTCATCGATTCAATGTCAACCACTTGCAGCCAGTCTTTCCGCTGATTATATACCGTATCAAGACATCATCGCTGTGGCAATTCGAAAAATGATTCAGTGTCGTTTGCGCAAAGCACATGAATGCGACGATGCCCCAATTACTGTTGGTGCCCGGCACCTAAATATCGCTCGTTTCTTGGCATTCGACGGGGCAAACCCTAACATCATTCCATGGGATCTAGGTGTACTCGTCAGACGGACAGCTGAAGAATTTGGCTATGGCTTTCAGTTGGAAGACAATTACAATGTTTGTGTTTTGCTCTCGGATTTCAATCACGCATGCTTACACTTTAGTCGCCGGTCAGATCGACATGCATGCCGAATTGCAATTCTACGATCCGGGGATCTACTGACATGGTGTTTAACTCTTCCATTGGAAGCATACTCTATCGGCGACATGGGAGGGAATAATTCCGAATTTTGCATTTTTAATCACGACATTTCCCGATTCCGCCACCGTGACTGCACCGTACTACGTATCTCGGGAGAGCGGATATTTTGGGGGCTTGAGAAACATGAGGTCCTAAGCGACAACCCTTGGACGCATCGACGATTTAGCAACTGCCGACAAAAGATAGCAATGAAAATCTCTTCGTGATAGGGTTGGCACAGGAGATTTTTCGCAAGCCGGACCACCACGTATTGATATTATATTGGGTCTATCCATGTACGAAACAATTTTCAGTCTTCTTGAATGGCACATTGATCCATCATGGTATTTGCGAGTGATCTGCGAGATAAAAATCAGCTCCGTATCATCATATTCTCAAAGGAGAGGATACCGACAAGCATGGACGACGGGGAAAATTGAGCTGACGGGAAAGGTTCGACCCGTGCAGCCAAGACAGCCACATGGCCCTCACTGAGGACGAATTCCATGGGTCCTGATGGCATTTTTGAGATTAGAGTAGTTGGAGCGTCCGCATCTGTCCTTCAATGTCGACTCAGTGAATGTCTCGATTTATCACCGAACTTGACGTTCGAGGAAGTGCCGGATACGCGCGACGATCGTGACTTAATTCCTGCATAAAACACTGGAGCTAGGTGGTCTACCGAAATTCGGCTTTCGCGTGGTGCAGAACGCCTCTGAGACGACTGAGCTGACAGCGGGATTCCTGGGACGTTGACCTTCGAGTTCTGAACGACCTTGCAGTCAGAATGGACAAGGGAGGTATCACGGTGAGGGAGCCGGTGGACGGGTGGGGATGGAGATGAATTTGGCGACGATGGTGAAGGTGTAGAAGGCCAAGTTGCCCGCGCGGAATGAGTTGAAATCGCTTCCCGTCCTTTCCGCAAGCATTGGCCATACAGCTAAGTGCCGTCAAAGGAGGCCCGGTCCAGTGTAGTGGGCACGACGGAGCAGGGCTACGTGGTATAGGGAGAGGTTTGCATTTCAGTATGTGTCCTGCTGGACAGGACCGGGGTTGGATTCGCCGGGTGTGCGAACCGAGGTCGTATTTCTACATTAACAAAATATGCATTTGAAAAAAAGTAAGAATACGAAAGAAACTGAACACGTACCTCGTCGCTAATGAACTCCCGAATCGCTCGCGCACCGCACATATGGGCGACTTATTCCGTATTCGGCACCAGCTTTGTAGTCAGGGAACTTGAAAATCATGTCGTTCCGTCTCCGGGAGGCGCAGGGAGGTCTTTTCAACGTCAAATGTGAGCTCCGGGGTGAGCAGCTGGGACATCTGCCAAGTTCGGAGCATCGACGGGAGAGAAGGAGGGTCCGCCTGGGAACCAGAACCGACTTGACTTGACTTGACTGGCATATGAACTTTTCGGACTGCTGTGTTAATCTCTATAATGCAGTTAGATCGTGACGCAAGACAGGTCCTGACCAAAACGCACCTAAAACGTCCCAGAAAACCGCATTATGTGGCCGCAATGGTATCTTAACCTTTTCACGGGAATTCTAAGAAGCCGTTACGAAAGGCGTATCAGCTAGGGTGCAGCCAGCAATCCGATAGCGCGGATTAGCACAAGGAATCGTTGGCAAGCTTCGGCGCGCTTTGTGTCATTATTACCATGTAAGATACGCCATTTTGACTCCGAGTAAGATCGGTAGACGAATTGGTTAGAGGTGTGTCCACGATAGGGTTTACGGGATTATAATCGGAGTTTCAATTCCACCACCTGTGCCGATCTGAGCCGTTCATCATCACTCGAAGTTGGACAACCCTAACTGCGAAATGTGTGAACGGAACTACAGTCTGTCCAACAGACAGACGTCTCGAACATCAGATGCAAACGCACGACTCAAAATGTCAATTCAGATTCTACTTTACATGGTACATCCAAGTCTTCAGCTTGTCTCCGGACGATCGAAATGGCAACTGGGTCTCGAAGTCTGTTCTCACCTACGACGTTCCCGCCGCGATCAAGGCGCTACCCGCTCCGATACCAGAAACTAATCGCGAATCAGTTGGTGAATATTTTTATGCAAAGATGAGGACTCACCAAGGTCGATAACCGGCAACGCTACTCCAACGGCGATGATCGTAACAGGGTTCGCTGCGCGTTGACTGACGGCGCGCAATGGTTTGGCGAGCTAGGAACCACACGTATGATCAGTTGCGATCCATGACTCGAAAATATAATCACGCACGTTTGAAAGCGAGGCGAAGAATTGCGAGGTGATGACCGCCTTCGTCTTTCCGGATGACTAACGATCGCGACTTTGTTAGCAACAAATGTCAATGAAAATTATGTATTCAATACTCACATCCTCCGGGTCGACGGCATGCCAAATAGCCGTACCCAGTGCACCACCGCCGAGTAGACCCAGAATGACCTGTCCGACAATGTGGCCACGCGGACCCTTCCTCAGCCCGGTCGCACATAACCTTCAGTGAATAAGGTCGGTCAATTAGAGCGAGCCGATACATAGATTTTCGCACCATATCAAGCTTATCGACGGCGCAGCCACCGCGATGCTCCATGACGTGATGTATATCTGCAAAGTATTCGTTACCTCGAGCCCCAGACCAACATATCAATGATGCATGCACTCACTGGGCCTTTATCAAGACTCTTGTATGACAACGCCGAGTTTATGAACGGAATCAATAACCCTGCGATGCTGTGGTTCGCAAAAAAAGAGTTCTCGTCAGAACGAATGAAACATCCTAATGGATAATAGGTCATACTTCAAGAAGCGAATATTTCCGCCTGGAGAAATTGGATTTATGAGATCGAAGGCGATACCAACAAGGTCTTGGAATGCATCCAACGGTGCGTTGATCAGAGTAAGTACGCCGCGAGCGACTGTCAGTTCATCTTGAACGGCCAATGCCCTTATTGCGGCCGAGTTGTGTAGAAGAGGATTTGAATTCTGGAAGGGCTTGTTTCCGGTGATCAATTTGTAGAGCAACGTGAACGGAATGGCGAAAGCATAGCAGACGGCGTTGATACACCTGAATAAAAGCAGAAGAATTAGAGATGCATCGACATCATATATTAGGAGCGAGAACGCACGTGAGGTCGGTGCCTGTGATGAACTTGAAGATAGGCGATATGATCGGAAGGTCGATCGGAGCGTTGAGGAGTTCCGCGAAGAACTTAAATGCTTCGGCGCATGCTTTCTCAAAGACGAGAACAAGAGTTTCGAGGAGATCCAGCACAACGAAGACCATGTGCTTCGTAGCATCGAGGATGTTGTCCCATGCAGTACCGTCGGCAGCAGAGCGATCGCTGAACGAAGAAAAGAGGTGGGTGAAATCTGTCACGGCTGCGTTGAAATCGTCTGATAACCCAGCGGTATTGGCGGCCTCTTCGAAAGATGCAAAGAATGACTCGAGGGCCGTTAACGAATTGCTTAAAAACGAGTAGCCGTTGTCGCCACCGCCTGCATTCAAGATCTACGAAACGACCTCTGAGCTGTAGGTCATGGGTAAATGATAGAAAAATTGTCTACCTTGTTCAGCAGCCACATCGCCGTTGACGGTAAATCATCCAGTTGCGGCTGGTCAGAACCGCTTGCGCCAGTTGCCGCCAGGGCATTTCCTGGAGGCTTCGCGGAGGAGTCATATGAATTGAGGGAGACCCCATTCATATACGCCTTGGCAGTGTCGAATTGAGCGGTAAGACCAGACTTGCAGCTTTGGAAGAAGGAATCCGTCGCCTGCGGCAGTGTGGTCGAAACCCAAGTCTACAGTTGCGGAAACATGAGGACACGTCATTTCTGAGATTTATGGGACAACTTACCGAGCCTTCTTGCTGGAAGCCCGTGAGCAGTGATTTGAATGTCTCCGCCGAGTGCTTTATATCATCCCAGTCGAGAAGGAACGCCAACCACGCGAACAGGTCTTGGAAGAATACTTTCACCTTTTCGAAGATCGCTCCGACGACTTCAAACGCTTGACGCACGAAGTTGCACGTGCCTTCCCAGATAAACGTTGCGGCGTCCTTGACGAGGGTTATAAGAGCGCTAGCCGCATCCTTAATACCATCGACGACTACGTCGACGACCGTATAAATCCCATCCTTTATTGCATTGAACACGTCACCAAAACTGAGACAAGGGGTAAGGAATGATGCACGACTGGAGTGTTAGATACACAGACCTGAAATCCAGACTGGGGAAGCCGAACGCTCGAATATCCGCTTTCGCTTTCTGAGCTTCGGCGGAGGTCATATGCTTTGCTACGATTAGTGATTTCAGGTTTGCGTGATGAGTGCCTGCGTGACGGAATTTGATATGTACGGCCTTTCCACCTGGCCCACGAATGTGGCCGAGCGAACGACTGAACCGCGAACGGGTCGCAGCGACATGAGACTTGGTCTTAGGGTGAATAAACCTGCGACTGAGCGCCTTTGAAGCTCCGTGAACATCCGCAATATTAGACACCGCAGCATTGGTAGGTGTCTGATCCTCGGGATCGATGACAGCCATCACACCTGTAAGGGCGGTCACCAGTTCACCTCGAAGAGTGGGGTCGACGTTGACAAGGAGCGGCTTCCCAGTCTCTTGGTTTGTGGCGTTCGCGAGGTCATCCGAGGTAATGTTCTTGAGTTTCTTCTGGATGTCGCCGCTACCTTGGACATCCGTGCGTATGTCCAGAGGCATTCCTTCCACCCAGATGCTAACTGTAGGCGCAGCTAGAGAATCGGGAGCGTCATAGGTGAGAGATATTTTCCCCATTGGATTCGTGTTGGCAGTCACGGATCGAATCGGATCGATCATGGCTGGACGGCCATTGACGTTAATGTTCGCATACTGAACGCCGTAAATAGTCGCAGTAAGTCCTGAGGAATTCAATTCGAGATCAGTACGAGGCCAAAATGCTGGAAAGAGGTGATCACGAACCAGACTTGGGTACGTTATTAACATCGAATGCTGATACTTCGACGTAGTAGACAGTCTTCTTTCCTACCGCCGACTTTCCACTGGAATCAGGTACCGCGAGAGTTTGCGAGGACCAATCCTGCCGTAAAAAAAATCCCATGAGATTAGCCTGAAACATTACTCCCGTTCAGGACGTACGGTACTGGCAGGATCTTGGACCCATTGCTGCAGCGTACGATCTTGGCCCACCGCTAGCAAAATCGCGAGACCATCCGCCGTAGATGCCAAGAATAGGCCAGCCATGCCCTTAGCGATGAAAGCGACGTCCCGCCATTTACTGATACTAATACCAACTCTGTATTAGCTACATCATATAACAGATCGGATCGACATCTTACGTGTAGAGACCTGTAGCGACAAGGACTGGATCCTGAGTCATATCCGATTCGATATGGAGGATATTCCCTGTCGCATCGAGAGCAAATACCTCTGTGCACATGGTGTAAAGCAGCGTCACACGGAAGGAGTGTACGGCAAGAACTTACCGACCCACGTTGATGCGGCACTAACGCCATCGTTAGACTTGCGAAGGACAGATTGAATCTTCTGGATCTTCGTCGTCCCAAATAGATTGACTCGAGTGAACGTGCCATTAGCTTGTGCTTGGAAGTAGACGCCGAGTTGAGTCTGGGCTTCGACGGCAAAGATGAGCGGGAGCGCGTTCGGATACGGGAGAGCAACGGAAGAAACGCTCGTGAAATTTCCCGTAGCGACCACCCTCTGGAAAAGAAACCGACATCAGCAATGGATCGTAACTTGACCGGTGATTTCAAGTACGTACTTTAGCCGAAATCCTCTTGCCACCCGTAACAGTAATGATTCCTGGAACCGCGGCGCCGGTGTTATCATTTGTGACACCGTCGCCGGCAATAAGGTATCCAAAGTTAGAGTTATCGACAGTCGAAGCGAAATCTGCGGATACGACGAAATCGTGGACGCCAAGCGTAGATACGTGAACACCTTGATCGGGAGTCCAAGTGCCAGTCGTCGGGTCAACCAAATAGAGGAGATGAGCGGATCCAACTGTGAAAAGGACCACGGCGATACGTAGATTTCCAGCGGCATCGTACGCTGGCTGGACATCGACCAATTGACCGCCAACTTTGTTCTGATACTTGACCCACATCGGGAAACGGCCGCCAGTGGTGAGGATCCAGACATCATTGTTCTTCGAACCAACAGCGACGACGTCGACATTGGAGTTATTGACAGAAGCGGTTCGAAGAGTCAATGGTGTTTCGGTAGTGGCTGAAATGTCTGTTTATGAATACAGAAGTGGTCGAAAGCAACTTGACGTACGAAAGTTTGTGTCTTCCTTGGTCCAGCCAGGGCTCGCGTCGCCATTGGAGTCCAAAGTTTGGTACGTAGCGAGAACTTGAGTGCCGCTGATATAGTAGGAAGTGAGGAGGGATTTAGCGTCGAGCGTGGCAGCGATGCCAGTGCCCGTTCCGCCACCAATCACAGGAGTAGTAACATCGTACTGCAGGCATTGTTAGTTGGTGAATTTCGACTGACTGCAGCACGTACATCATACTGCAGTTCGGTTTTAACGAGAAGAGTAACTTCGTCCGACATTGCTTCGAAACTGACTCAGGAAGAATTCAGAGCACTTGCGTGAGCTGAGTTGATCCCGCACGGAAAGCCATAGGCTTCTTATAGAAACTTGGTGGATCTTCAGCAATACCCCCACTGCAAGTCCAGACCAGTGATCGGATAGGTGACCCGGTGGGGATAATCGCACGATCAACGCGGTGTGAACCCCAAAACGATCAGTTTTAGGAATGATCGCAGATCCTGTGACTGCAGTGAGCGTATTTTTGATTTGTCGACGCCTGTGGATTCAAGGAATCGCTTAGATTGTGCGCGAGTCACAGCAGATGAACATCAAGAGAAACTGATCTACGAGATCACCCACGTTCCTCCTCGGTCTTTCGGAAACTCCTTGACATCTTGATGTTAGCCCTGCAATTTCAGGTCTACCTGCATGTTCTCAACTGGTCGATACGCCACTTTGTATTGTCTGGACCTCAACGTGTCAAATTGATGGTAGATAACTCGGGTGCCTCCTCTTCATAGAAACGTCAATACCTGTGAATAGAACATTCGATCTCAATGAACGGAACATCACCTGATTGAATGCCTGGTAGCGTCTCTGATCCTCTGTGTTCATCTCCGGTATTTCAACTCATCCGTGAGGCACGAACAAGGATGCAAATCGGTTCAGGTCACGTGATTCCGTAATGCACCTTGTGGCGCTGGTGGCGGGGTTTCAAAGTTCTTCATCCTCTCACCAGCAAGTTATGGATTGGTCGAGCGAATAACGGGCAAGCGCTGGACGTTCAAACGTTCAAGACTGCGACGCATGCAAACGGGATATCTTATCTATAAAGAACGTGCTCAGTCACAAGCATCGTAACAGACATTAGCACGAATCAAGACGGCGCAACTTTACCCATACTCTGAGTTGTTCTCCTCCGATACACAAGGAGTGTACCTCTACTCTCGGATTTTGAGCGATTCTTGTTCCCTGGAACGACTATTTTTAAATCTCCTTCCTGTCAATTGTCAACAATAGGTTCGTCACTTTCTTATGTCCGAGGGACTCGCACAGGTCAATTCCATTTCTCACTTGCGATTTCATAGAATCGCCAATGCCACGGCTCCCAGCACGTCACCTGAGCTGATCTCGCTGATTCTTTATTTCCGGAAAGTTGATTCAACGTGAGGAATGAACGAGACCAACTTGAATCGATCTGTTTTACGTCGGAGAAAAACACACTGCGGTAGATGGCCCTGGACATTGCGATGCACATGCGAAGAGAACGTTCCATGGTCGCTGGATGAATGGTTTAGATCGTCCCCTGGTATGTCAAATGTCGGTCCCGTTGCACAACATTGAGGTAGATTCTGTGATTCTAGGCCACTGTGCTACGTCGTGCGGGAGCAAATACGTCAAGAACACACTTCCATCCATCAGCCCCGGAATTACAAGTATTCCGATCATCGTCGACATTCGGTACCTTGAAGCATTCGCCCACGGCATTCGGCAGTCCACTGGAGTATATAACGCAATCATCATACCAGTCTTTTCAGCAGCCATCAAATACTGGTAGCTATTTCTCTCTGAATCACTTCAATAACCAACATGGACGTTGACAATTCGATTTATCTCCGCCCGTTCGTTCATTCACTCTGCGATCTCATGTGTTTGACCAACTATTTCATCCAGTTCGCTTGGCTTCACGCCCAAACAGAAACGCAACAACTTAGTCGCCTTCGTACGTCTCAACAACAAATATCAGGCAGTTTGTGACATCTTATTCAACTTTTCAGAGTCCGGATATTCTGCCGCTCTACCAGACCAAGGTAATTCAGTTTTGTTCTGTCCTTGCACGATAACGTATGACTCACATGTCGCACAAGATAACCGACCCCGACCAGCTCACGTCGACATATGGTTCCTTCGTTGCCCAAACCGTCGTCCCCGAAGAATCGAACTTGATCTACGTTCGTGGGGCAGCCAATGACCCTCTTTCCCCAGCGCAAGCCGACGTCAACCTGTTTACTGTCACGAATGAGCTCATTCTCTGGCCTCAAGTGCTTAAGGGTTCGACTTCTATTGGGTCTATTTCGCTGGACTACGCTCCACTTCCCAATCCAGTTATGAACGAACCAGGAAGTATGTTCTCCGTGATTCTGTAAACTCCCAGATCCAATTTTAACATTTATTCTAGCAACTGCTTCGATCAAGTCTATTGGACTGACGCCGCCGGGTCAGGGTGGAAGGCACGAAGCCATTATCTCCGCGATCGGTCTAACCGCATTCGATGACATCGCCGATTCAAAGAACGTCACAGATCTTTTGGCCACAGTCGATTCGAACCCGGCATTGGCACTTTACAATGCTGTCGTCGCGGATCCTGTCTTCGATGTCTATAGTTTCACCACTCGCCTCAGGTTCTTCGATGATAGTACCAAGGTCATCCAAGTTGAACTCGATGTCGAGGTGCGCCGGACTTCCTCATCTCTTCACAATTGACCTGACGTATTATTGTGACACAGTCTATTGGTATGCCTGCCGGATACGACGTATCAATCTTCTCGGACGACCCCGCCGTCAATCTGGCGCGCACTCACATCGTCACCGGTCATCGTGTCGGAACAACGATCACCGTGAAGGACGGCTTCGACGCCCTGATTACCGTACAAATCTACAAAGGAACCGGTGCCACGATGCCTCCCAACTACGCATCCGTCTCGCTCGTTGCGTCGATTGTTCAAACGTCTGGCCACCTTCAAACCATTCAAGTCATCGGTGCCGAGCACGTGTTGTTCGACTCTGCTCTTCGCCTGGCCAGAGGTATCGTGAGGGCCCAGCAGCTCGGCAACACAGCGGTCGGATTCTATTTCCGTGATGCGATGGGTGACACCGACTCTTTCCCTCGCACTGGAGCGGCGTCCCATTCCCCAGGTGATTATGACCTGAAGTTTTCGATTTATCGTGCACGCGTTATTAACATCGCTACTACTTAGACATTCAACCCCTTGGAACTGTCCCAGACTCGAACATCGTATCAACGCTGTCGCCTACCACCTATAACACCGATGTCTCCGACGCAAGGGGTGTCAACATCGTTTCAGATACGTCGAACTACGTTTATCTGCGAGGTAACACCAACCAGGTCAGTATAGGTCTCGTCCTTTTATTTTCTCAAGTAATAACGCTTTCATGACAGGCTACACACATCGAGACAACTCTCTACGCTATTCCTGCCGCTCTCCTCATCGTTCCAGAGATGTACGGTCAGCATGTCATCCAGGACGTGGACACGCTTGGAAACACCACCACTGCCGTTCGCGAGGTAATTGCTACGGACCCTGGACCTCTCACGATCGATACACCATTCAATTGGTTCAGGCCACCTCCCGTTCGCAGCATCGACCCCAACTCTGACCATTACTGCCTCATCGCCGAAGCGAGGCTTTGGACTCCCGATCCTCTCGACAGGGATCTTTGGCCCCATCAGATGGGCCTTCCTACCGGAAGCGACGTTACGAACTGGGTGTTGGGTACGCCTACTGTCGCGTGGAGGAACGTTTCGTGGGTGCAAAACCCTGACGCGCCGACGTTCTCGTGGCAGACGAACATGACCGTCCCCGGTGAGTGATTCGCATCGTCGAACTATTGCATTCGTCCTGATGATGTCGTTCCACAGACGGCTATGCGTCGAACACTCGCTGGACTCTCAAGCTCGCTTGCTTGAACATGCCCATCAATGGAGCGATCGCCATGTCTGCAACCGGTATTGAATTTCTGTGCACAATAGTCGCTCTTGTCGAACTGAGTTGTTCCCTGTTTAGGACCCGTCGATCTCCACGTTGATAAGACCACCATCACTAATCCTCAAATGGTACGTGCACGTTCTTTGCATAAGTACCTCGATCTTAACGTTCTATCACCAGAGTATTGGTGTTGACTTTACTGGCGTTGACCCGTTCTCTTCCACGGTCTCCATTTCTTGGTGGCAGGAAGGTGGCGCACCCAGGCCGGCGGGTTCATCTCTTACCGCTTTGCTGCAGATCAACGTTGGAGGAGCCGAGTGAGTCTTATTTTAATGGTTCAATCATGCATTCGTTTATTGATTAACGTCAAAACTTCACAGTTCTCTTGCTCAGGTTACTCACCTTGTAGCCAAACGCGGCCCAGAGACCAAGGATTACCCTCTCGTCGTCGGCCCACACTATCCTCATCTCCTTGACGCAGTTCCGAAGCATCACGACAGCAAGAAGGTGAAGGGTAAATATCTCCTCGGCAATGCGCATCCGATCCAACCCGTTCCCCATGCTGGAAGGTTCAAGGGTCCGGACGTTCTGATCAGGCCGCAATTAGCTGTTGCGCTTGGCGCAGATCGTAAGGCTGTGCACCCCAAGGCCTGAGATACTCGTGTCAGCAGTAGCACAATTGGTCGTGTGAGGCTCCCTTGATGAGATAACGAGTTCGCGATTCGTAACATGTACCACTACGCAATGAATGCACTTGATACGACTGGAAGACTTCTTTCAATGTCTGATTCTGAATTAAATGTGACGACATAATTGCCTCATCAATCAGACCAGAGCTTGGTATCCGGGAAGCGAAAACTCAGTATAAAGCGCAGCATTGAATTTTGACATCAATCCGGTAAATATTCGGAGTTAGGTATGACAACGAAAATAAGGTATATTGTGTAATGCATGCGTCGGAGAACACGATAATGCGTCAAATTCGGCAAGTCACGGCGGATTCAAGAGGTCGCTGGAGAGGATGTCGCACCAGACTCTGATTGAGTTCTGCTCAGGAGGCGATTCGCGGCGTATGAAAAGATCTTAGCGCTCAAGCGACCTCCTCCAGATCCAGAATCTCCTTCTGGGTCTCATTCGCATTTGGATCGTATTTCCGCGATAATGCTCGCACCGGAGTAGCCGCATCCCATTCTCCAGGTAAACTTGACTGATAGTATTTGATTTATTGCGCGTTATGCTCAATGTCGATTCTCAGCAGACATTCAATCACTTGGAACAGTCCCAGATTCGAATATCGCATCAACCTTATCCGCTAGCGCGCCGACGCGCTCGTGGTCAACGACGACATAATACCCACGGCGGAAAGCATTCCACAGTATCCCGCCCAAATGGCACGTAAGACACTGAACCTGAACTGATTGATTGGAATAATGATGAATGGGGACACGGTACGACAACCAACAAATCAAGAGTGAAGTGTATCAAAATTTTCGGCGAGATACTAGTAGCTCGCATGGACCGGCACGCCGTTATCCGTCCTTCCCATCTTGCTTCCGAGTGTCCTCATTGCTGGGCTATTTCCAGGGTTTGGCAGGTGGTCTCTGCGGTGTTAGTGGATGTTAGACTCGGTGCGCAGATGGGAGCGGCAGGATGACGGATCACGCGGAGACGCTGCACCATCGATGGTGGAGGTGTGGGGTGTCTCCATGCCGATGCGCGATCGCCAATTTACGATATATCCCTTAGACCGAAAAGAATTTTGTCAATGTATTCCGAAACTGGGGTATGGGTTATCGTAACGAGGAGATAACTGAAGTACATCGTTAGAATGCGAGTTGAAAGTAATGCAAAGACATACCGAACTCGAATCACCGTGACTGATTGACTACCACGTCATTTTATGATTCTTCGTCGCTTTCGGCATTCGCTCGAATTATCTAATCTTCCGGGATCTCAAGCACCTTAGATTTCACATTATCGCGAGTGTATTACTTAGTAGAGACAACATCCATGCCGAGTTCACTACTTACAATGAAGTGTCTGACCTTTTCACGCCGGTCACATTTAGTGATTGAATTGGGGGCGAAGCTGTGGCTGCAGATATCAGAGATGAGGTCAAGGAAAGGAGAGCAAGAACCGCACCGCACCGTCACTTGGTGGTGAGTACTTCTGTTTCGTCCGTGGAAACAGTCAAGTGTTTGGCTCTGTGCGTAGTGGAGAACATGAGTTCGTACTGAAAAACACGAACTGAGGGAACACTAGTACTCATCGCTTTGTATTACCCAAAATTGAAGATGAATCGATTCGAATAACGGCGCATGCATTTTCATCATCCGTCTGGATGCATTTGGGCGACTCGACCCAGGCTCTCCTTGCTCCATGATCCGAAGTGCGTCTGCGTTCACGCCGGGTAGATGACATCGTTTCTGGCTGAATTCATCGCTGGATGTGAGGGAGCTGTCGATGAATATATCAATTAATGACGCAGAGTTGAGAAACCGAGAGGGTGAGAGACGAACGTACACATAAGGCATTGTGCGGTCAAAAAAAAACCTCGAAACCCTCGAGACCACTTGACCAAAGCAGGAACTGCAGTGCACAACGCTGTGTTGAATTCTCCCTTGAGCAGTTGAACCATTCTCCCGAGTCCAGTACGTTGAAGCCAAGCAAACTGCATCCTGGTATCGTCATCTGCTGATCTAAACTTTCGCGGTAAGAGAAGGCATGAGCGAGAGACAGGACTCCTGGTCATGGCGCCAGGTGTGGGAAGTTGTGAACTGTCCACGCAGATGGCGGTTGCGAAATATGGGAGAGATGAAACGTACAGGATCAAAGAACATCCGACTTACTGACGATCAAATTTGTATCTTAGCCACGTTAGAAAAACTCGAGCATGGACATCCTGCTTATCTTCATTGGCCGCGAGAGCAAGCGGTTCATTGTAGGAAGGTTGTGAGAGACATTCTTTAGGTGCCAACCTCTGATGTCCCTACAGGAAATTGTAGCTGGGGACATGGACTCATCGAGGTGGGTTAGCAGAGTTACGCAAGATCGGAGATAAACCCTGAATACTATTTCTGGTGGGTGCCTTGCCAAGTGTTTGGCACAAACAATGGGACCATACAACCTCCCTCGCCGCATTCGAATTTCGAGACCGGTCTGTAGGCGACCACGAAAAGTGACAAAGATACACTCAATCTGTTCAGACAGACAATTTCCGTTGTGCTCCTAACCTTCAAACTGGCATTTCGACGGCGTACATACCTCGTGTATCCATTGGAAAGTTCTTTGAGTACGTTCAGTCAAATGACTGCAAATGCAGAGGCCAAGGGGTACGCTGCAAAATTATCCGACACACGAGGTTGAATGAGTTCGATAAGGGCTCTTGGGGACCTACCTACCTTAAGCGAGCGTGTGAGTTACTATATAAGGCATTATTTATAAGCATCTCTTGCCATTTATGGACCAGTCACGCATGTTTGTCACGCTTGAGAAGACCCTGACGGCGACGACGACGACTGAAATCCATGCAACGGTCATTCTATGTATCCGAGAATGTTCTTTATACCTCATATTGGACCTCCTAACCAGACCAAATCTCCAAATTCCCACTAGAGCTGTCAGAAATTGTCAAACAAATCTCCATTTTCCGAGGAAAGATTGAGGTTCAGTGACTCACGACGTCCCACCAGTGACTTCCGACCACTGCAGAATGATTACTAGACCATATAAGTATGCAAAGCCGTGTTCGTGTATCTGACTGCTTTTTCACGTACCCCTTGGCAGAGGCAAACGCGCGATTCAAATTTCAATCCAGCTTCTACTATCCATGGTGCACGTTCCTCAACATGTACTGGACTTTCATACACACACAACCGCATCTTGTTCTCAAAACCTCATCTTCATTTCAGCGATCCAGAAATGATCAACGCGGTACCCGCTCCAACACCTGAAACTATTTACAAATTGGCAGGTGACGATGGGATGTAGAAATGATGCCTCACCAACGTCAATGACTGGCAAGGCCACAGTAACGTTGCTGACCCAAACAGGATTCTTCCAGTGTTGACTGACGGCGCGCATAATTTTGGCGGCCTAGCCAACAGGCGTATGATCAGTCGCAGGCACCAATTCAGAAACTCAGTCACGCACATTTGAAAGCGGCGCAAGGACTTGCGAGAAGATGAGCGACACCGTCTTTAGAGATGACTGGCGATCACAACTTTGATTAGAAACATCACAATGCAAATGTATCCAGTACTTACGTCCTCTGCGTTGAAGGCATGCCAAATAGCCGTGCCGATCCCACCACTGCCTATCAAACAAAGAAGGACTTGTCCAATGAAGTTGCCTCGCGGACCCTTATAAAATCCGGTCGCAGATAACCTTCAATGGATAAGGTTGGATCATACAAGCAAGCTGATACATTGAACCTCATACCATAGCACGCCCAGAACTGGCGCAGCAGTTGTAATGCTCCACGAGACAACGTACATCTGGATAAAAATGCTTGCTTTTAGCTCAAGACCAACTTGTCAATGAAGCATGCACTCACAGGGCTTTTCTGAAGATTTCCTTTCGACAACTCCGCGTTGATACACGGAATAAAGATCCCGAAAGCGCTGCAGAGCGCTCGTTAAAATGATGAAGCTTGTGAAGTTAAAAGAATGAACATACTTCAATATGCGATTCCCTCGTGGAGCATTTGGACCGAGTCGATCAGATTTGAAACCGGAAATGTCTAGGCTTATATCCGGAAGTACATTGATCATAGTAAGGATGCCGCGAGAGATTGTTCGATGATCTAAATCGGCCACCTCCCCTATCGCGGCAGAACTGTGAAGCAGAGTCGATGAATTCTGGAATGGCTTCTCTCCGGTAATCAGTTTGTAAAGTATCGTGAACGGAATAGCGGAAGCATAGCACACAACGTTGATATACCTTAAAAAATGGCGAGTTAAGCATGCATTGGGATATCTCCTATGGGGCAGTAGAGAGCGCACGTAAGATCAGTACCCGTGATGGACTTGAAGATAGGTGCTATGATTGGGAGGTCGACTGGTGCATTAAGAAGTTCCGCGAAGAACTTGAAGGCTTCGGCGGCGGCTTTCTGGAAGACGAGAACCAGAGTTTCCAGGAGATCCAGTGCACAAAAGACCATGTGCTTTGTTGCATCAAGTATGTTGTCAAGCGGAGTACCGTCGGCGGTGGAGCGATCGCTGAAAGAAGAGAAGAGGTTGATGAATTCTGACACAGCTGCGTTGAAGTCATCTGATAGTCCGGCTGTGGTGGCAGCTTCTTCAAGTGATGCGAAGAGTGACTCAAGTGAGGTAAGCGAGTTGCTGGAAAATGTGTAGTGGTTATCGCTTCCATCTGCATTCAAGATCTATGAAGCGACCACTGAGCGGTTGTATATATGAAAAATATAATAATGGTTACCTTGTTCAGCAGCCACATAGCGGTTGACGGTAAATCTTCGAGTTGTGGCTGGTAGGAATCCACCACGAGTGTATTTCCCGGCGGTTGGGTTGCGGAGTCAAATGAACCGAGGGTTATGCCATTCAGATACGCTTTGGCAACGTCGAATTTGGCGTTAAGACCGGACTTGCAGTTTTGGAAGAAGGAATCGGTCGCCAAAGGGAGTGTATTTGAAACCCAGTCCTAAGGTTGCAACGACATCAGTTTAGCTCATTCTAAGAATTACAAGACAACTTACCGACCCTACTTGCTGAAAGCTGGTGAGTAGCGTTTTGAAAGTCTCCGCCGCGTTCTTGATATCGTCCCAGTCAAGAAGGTATTCCAACCATCCGAAAATGTCTTCGAATGATACATTCACACTGTCAAAAATCGCTCCGACGATTTCAAATGCCTGAAGCACGAAGTTGCATGTGCCTTCCCAGATGGACGTCACACTATCCTGGACAAGGGTAATAAGAGCGCTTGCTGCGTCATTTAAACCCTGCACGACTACGTCAACAACCTGGAAAATTCCGTCCTTGATTGCATTGAACACGTCGCCACAGCTGAGAACATGAGTAAGGAATTATTGACAACCGGAATACCAAAACACAGACCTGATGTCCAGACTGGGGAAGCCCAGCTGTCGAATCTCCGCCTTCGTTTTCTCGGCTTCGGCAGAGGTCATTTGCTTTGCAACTATTGGCGTTTTCAGGTCCTCGTAATGAGTGCTTTCTCGACGAAATTTAATATGAACTGCTTTCCCCCCTGGCCCTCGGATGTGGCCGAGCGAAGCACTGAGTCGCGAACGAGTTGCAGCCACGTGAGAGGAAGTCTTGCGGTGAATAAACCTGCGACTCAGTGAGTCTAAAGAACCGTGAATATTTGTAGTATTTGAAACTGCAGCCTTCGGAGGTTGCCGATCGTTGGGGTCGAGGACCATCATCACGCCTGTAAGCGCAGTCACCATTTCATCTACGGTTTTGTCATCAACGTTGACGAGGAGCGGCTTCCCGGTCTCCTGGTTCGTAGCTTTCTTGAGGTCGTCAGAGGTAATGCTCTTGAGTTTCTGTTGGATGGCACCGCTGCCTTGGATGTCCGTGCTTATGTCCAGAGGCATGCCTTCCACCCAAATACTAACGGTAGGCGCAGCCAGAGAATTTGGAACGTCGTACGTGAGGCATAATTTTCCCATGGTATTTGTGGTGGCAGTCACGGAACGCGTCGGATCGATCATCGCTGGACGGCCGTTCACATTAATGTTCGCGTACTGAACGCCGTAAATGGTTGCAGCGAGTCCTGGAAAATACAATTGACATATGTCACAGCCCAAAGTCACTCGAAAGAGAACGTACCAGGTCTGGGTACATTATTAGCATCAAATGCCGATATTTCGACATAGTAAACCGTCTTCTTTGCTACCGCTGACTTTCCACTAGGATCAGGCACGGCAAGATTTTGTGAAAACCAATCCTGGAGACCCATCATGAGAATTTCCCTCAACGACATTCACCGTCTACAACGTACGGTAGTGGCAGGATCTTGGACCCATTGTTGTAGCGAGAGATCTTGACCCACTGCTAACAAAATCGCGAGACCATCCGACGTTGATACCAAGACTACGTCAGTCATGCTTTTAGCGATGAAGGCGACGTCTCGCCAGAGGTTAATACTATGCACGAAAATTTACGTTAGGAACATAAAGTGAGAGATCGGATTAACGCCTTACGCGTAGAGACCCGCAGCGACAAGGACCGGATCCTGGGTCATATTTGATTCGATATGAAGGATATTCCCAGTTGCATCGAGAGCAAATACCTCTGCGGTCATGGTGTAAGCAACATGGCACAAGAACAATGCATGGAAGGTACTTACCGACCCATGTCGCCACGGCGCTAACACCATCATTAGACTTGCGAAGAACAGATTGGATCTTTTGAATCTTCGTCGTTCCAAATAGATTGACCCTAGTGAACGTTCCGTCTGCTTGTGCTTGGAAGTAGACTCCAAGTTGAGTCTGCGCTTCGACGGCGAAGACAAGTGGGAGCGCGTTTGGATATGGGAGAGTGACGGAAGAAACGTTCGTGAAGTTTCCAGTAGCAACCAACCTCTGGAAAGGCATTCGTTAGCAGCAATCAAATGTATAATTAATGACAAGTGTGTACTTTGGCCGAGATCTTCTTACCACCAGTAACAGTAATGATTCCAGGAATCGCTGCTCCGGTGCTATCCTTCTTGACGCCGTCTCCCGCAATAAGATAACCGAAATCAGAGTTATTGAACGTTGAACGGAAGTCTGCAGACACAACGAAATCGTAGACGCTGGTTGTAGATCCCTCAACACCTTGATCAAGAGTCCAAACTCCCGACGTCGGGTCAACAAGATAGATCAGATGGGAGGATGACACAGTCGTAAACAGTACCACGGCGATACGCAGATGTCCAGCGGCATCGTACGCTGGTTGAACGTCGACCAATTGCCCTCCGATCTTGTTCTGGTATTTAACCCACTGCATGAAACGGGTACCAGTGGTGAGGATCCAGACGTCGTTGCTCTTCGAACCAACTGCAACGACATCGATGTTTGAGTTATTGACTGACGCAGTTCGAAGGGTCAATGGTGTATCGGTGGTTGCTGAAATAATACAAGTTTAAAAACATATAGCCGGTTGAAGGAAACTTGACGAACGAAAGAAGGTGTCTTCCGTGGTCCAGCCTGGGCTGGCGTTGCCATTGGAGTCCAAAGTTTGATAGGTAGCGAGAACCTGACTTCCCTTGATAAAGTAAGAAGTGAGCGATGATTTGGCGTCGAGCGTCGCAGCGATTCCTGTGCCCGCTCCGCCGCCAATCACAGCAGTAGTAACTTCGTACTGTGGACGCTGTTAGTAGGCGAATTTCCACAGATTTTAGCACGTACATCATACTGGAGTTCTGTTTTGACGAGAAGAGTAACTTCGTCTGCCATTGCTTCGGGGTAGAATGGTGAACGAATTCGGACTACTTGAAGTGAGCTGACTTGCACCCGGCGCAGAAAGTCGTTGGCTTCTTATAGAACGGAACACTACATATTGTACGTCCAGACTGGCCATGGATGGATGGGGTTAGCGGGTGGTAATCGCACAACTATCGCCTGCGTGGCATTGGGAACCCGAATGGGATTGGTTTCTGTGCCGATCGTGGAAATTGTTACAGAGGTCAATACGTATGTTTTCGATCTGTCGACGCCTCTGTAGCAAGGCATCACTTTGATTGTAGTTGTCGCGGCTGATGAATGTTCAAGATCGGTGGATCCGCACCGAGGACTACCACGTTCCAGTTCGGCCTTTCGAAAACCCCTTGACGTCTTGAGTCTACCGCAAGGTTGGGCCCATGCTTCAACTTGTAAATGTGTCACTTTGTGTTGTCTGGACCTCATATGTCAAATTGATTGTAGGTAACTCGGGTCCTGTTCGTTGAAATTCAATGCCTGGTCAAAGAAAGTGGTAGGTTGCACAATTCTTACGTCGGTTTTGTCCAATTCGATGTCCAGTTCGTTTCAGTCTAAGCGAGACGGGCCGACATGCCGAAACGAAGAAGAAGCGAGAGTCAAAAAAGGTCGGAATTACCGTTGAGGTGGAGGATGCATCAATACTTTAGTCACTAAAATCCAGAAAAATGGCAATACCTATAGCATGGATTGGATTGGAGAGCGTCCTACAGTGTGAGGCGCGCCCTTTGTTGACACCTCAGATGGTCTCTGTCATCCCTGCCTTCGCGGCCACGTGAACCTCCCGCCCTTTCGCTGAGACTGAAACCTAACCAGACCGTACTGACAAAACCGACGTAAAGAATTGAGCAGCCCGAAGGAACGGAATATGACAGCTGTTTTCATATTGATAGACCGTTTTGATTTTTTTATATGTTTGTCCCATCGGGGATCTGCCAAACATCGGCTGCCTTAACTGGTAATCTTGCGCCACAAACTGTTTCCTCCCGTCTCCAATCCAATGTTCGTCGTATTCGTTTCACAGTCCTGGCGTACCACAGCGTTCCCGTTCCCGTTTCCAGCTGGTGTTTAACAAAGCATACTTCATTGTTCCACACCCCTGACGTGAAGTTGGCACTCGCACTCAAGTACTACTACCAAGCCTACTAATAATATCATTATCATACCAAAATATATTTGTTCTAGCTTTGTAGGATCAGAATGATGAGGCGATGAGACTTGGGTGAGGCTAGTTAGTGCTCTCGAACAACATCATCCCGTCGCCCTGTGGTATGTTGCGAGAATGCCAACGATTACGTGACAAATTACTACTTCGAGCAACCGATGTTTGGCAAATCTCCGATGGGACAAACATGGAAAAAAATCAAAACGGTCTATCAATATGAAAACAGCTGGAACGCCTGTTCCAATTCATATCCGGTATTTCCACTTCTCCGTGAGAATTGTGTTCAGGTCACGTGCTGCTGACATGCTCAACTGATGGCGTGCGGTGCTCTCGTTACACATTGTCTTTATGCAAGTCGTCGATTTGTACCACAAACGACAAATTGAAGCGTTAAATATTCACCATTGCCACTGGAGTACTAAAGAGCGTTTACTCTTACAATATGAACACCATACCTGTTCTTGAAACAGACCCGAGTCAAGGGCCGCACAACCTTGTCGCACCACATCCTTCGATCCATGAAGATCGTGCCTCTTTTCTCGGCCTTGGACGACTCTTCAACCCTGGAATTGCTGTTTCACGTATTTCTGAAGATTTTCACCTGCATCCTTGTCCCCTTTTTTCACCCGAGGTATTCATCGAGGAGATCTTTTTTTGAATTACTGACTTACGACTTCACACAACGCCAACACCGTGGTTCCAAGACAGCTTATTCAAGTCTCCGCTTTCGCTGCTTTTTCATTTCCGGCACTTCGACGTAACCGAGGAATCCACGCGGCGCACCTGAAAGGGCTGTTTTTATGGCGGCCAACGTACCAGCAGTACTAGACAACCCTCGACTTTGAGACGTACATGCGAAGAGAACATTCCATGGTCTCTCAGGGCATCCCTTGATATGTCAAAAATTGGTCCGCTTCATATCTTCGAAGTCGATGCTGTGATTCTAGACGAGTTTGCTGCGTCGAGGCAACACGTGCACGTTCAAGTACGTCAACAAACGCTTTGCACTATTCAGGACCCGCCTTGCGCGGAGTCCAGTCGTCGTCGTCGTCGTCGTCGTCGTGACGTACCTTGAAGAATTTGCCCACGGCTATCGGAAGTCCATGCAGTATATAACACTAGCGTCACTCCAGTATTTTCAGCAGCTAGAAATTTGCTCTGACCCTCGACATGGATGTTGAGAATTTGATTTATCTTCGCCCGTTCGTCCGTTCACTTTCTGATCTTACACATTTAACCAAAACGTTCATTTAGTGCGCTTGGCTTCACGCCTAAAGAGAAACGCAACAACCTCGTCGCCTTTGTATGTCTTATCGACGAATATATCATGCACTTCACGATTTCTTATCCCAATCCTTAACTTTCAGAGTCCGGACATTTTGCCACTTTACCAAACCAAGGTGATTCAGCGCTCGGTGATTTCACGACAACGAATACATTACTAACATCGCACCAGATCGCAGACGCTGATCGGCTCACGTCGACATACGATAATTTTGTGGCCCAAACCGTCGTCCCCGAAGAATCGAACTTGGTCTATGTTCGTGGAGCTGCCGTTGACCCTCTCTCTGCCGCGCAGGCCAACGTTAACTTGTTTACCGTCACGAACGAGCTTGTTCTCTGGCCCCAAGTACTCAAGGAAGCTACAGCGTTTGGTAGCATTTCGCTCGACTACAAACCCCTCCCCAAGCCTACTGTACTCGAACGAGGATGTGCGTGCTTTATATTGCGGTGAATCTATAAATAGTGATCCTTCGCTATTTTTTACAGTGACTGCCTCTATCAAGTCCATTAGCTTGACGCCGCCGGGACAGGGTGGAAGGCACGATGCCATCATTTCAGCGATCGGTTTAACTGCACTCAACGGCATCGCCGACGCCAAAAACATCGCGGATCTCTTAGCCATTGTCGATTCCAATCCGGCACTCGCATTTTACAATGCCGTCGTCGCGGATCCTGTCTTTGATGTGTACAGTTTCACCACTCGCCTCAGGTTCTTCGATGATAGTACAACAGTTATCCAAGTCGAACTCGACATTGAGGTGCGCCAGACCTGTTCAATTTTTTGCAATTGTCCTCATGTATTATCGTGTTGCAGTCTATAGGAATACCTGCCGGATACGACGTATCTATCTTCTCATCTGATCCGAGCATTAATATGGCACGTACTCACATCGTCACCGGTCACCGTGTCGGAACTGCGATCAGCGTGAAGGACGGTTTCGACGCACTCATTACCATTCAAGTCTACAAAGGAAAGGATTCCCCGCTACCTCCCAACTACGCGTCCGTCTCTCTCGTTGCATCTGTCGTTAACACATCTGGCCGCATTCAAACCAGTCAAGTCATCGGAGCCGAACATGTCTTGTTCGATTCTTCCATTCGACTATCGAGGGGCATCGTGAAGTCAAAGCAGCTTGGCGACGCCGCAGTTGGATTCTATTTCCGCGATAATATCACTGACACAAATTCCTTCCCTCGTACGGGAAATGCGTCCCATTCCCCAGGTAGACTTGACTGATAGTATCTGGTTTATTGTGAGCTAACGATCAATCGATTCTTCTCAGATATTCAACCGCTTGGAACACAACCAGTCCCGAACATTGCATCAACGTTGTCGACTAGCGCGTATGACACCGATGTCTCTGACCAAGAGGGTATCAACATCGTCGCAAATGAGTCAAACTACATTTATCTGAGAGGTAATACCACCCAGGTTAGAATCGGTCTTGTTCCTTTTGATTTCTCAAGTAGTAATGCATATCTGACAGGCTACACATGTTGAAACGTCTCTCTACGGTATTCCAAGCGCTATTATCATTGCCCCACAGATGTACGGCACGTTTCCGATCCAGGATGTCAACTCGTCTGGCAGAACGACCGCCATTCGCGAGGTTATTGCTACGGAGAGTGGTCCCCTCACGGTCGACATGCCATTCAATTGGTTTAATCCACCTCCCCCTCAGACGGTGGAACCTAATTCTGATCACTACTGCCTCATCGCCGAAGCGAGGCTTTGGACCGCTGATCCCAATGACAGGCCGCCCTGGCCTCATCAGATACCCCTTCTGACTGGAAGCGACGTTACGAGCTGGGTTTTGGGTACGCCAACCGTCGCGTGGAGGAATGTTAAGTGGGTGAGTAACCCCAACGCGCCGACTCTCGAGTGGCAAACGAACATAACCATTCCTAGTGCGTGATTCATGCCATCCAATGTTTGCATATCTCATGATATTCCTGTTCAACAGACGGTTATACGACAAATACAAAATGGGGCCTCTCAGCCCAATGCACGAACATGCCCAAGGGCGGAATTTTCGCAATGTCTGCAACCGGTATTGAATTCCTGTGTACCTTTGTCCACCACGCGGAACTCAGTTTTTTCTGTGTTTAGGACCCAATAATCTCGATCTCAGCGTTGCAAAAACCCTCATAACCAATCCTGACGGTGTATGTGCACAGTATTCGCATGACTGTATCGATCTAATCTTTCCTCACAATAGAATAGCGGCGTCAATTTTACTGGCGTCAACCCGTTCTCTTCCACGGTTACTATTTCTTGGTGGCAAGGAAGTGGCACGACCATGCAGGCGGGTTCGCTGCTGACTGCAGCGTTGCAGATCATCATAGGAGGTGCTGAGTGGGTTTCCATTCTATGCATCCCATGCCTTCGCCAGCTGATTAATACCAAAACTCGCAGTGCTCTTGCTCAAGTGCCTGGTATTGCGGCGAAACGTGGTCCAGAGACAGAGAATTGGCCTCTCGTCGTCGGTCCCAACTATCCCAACCTGCTCGACTCCGTTCCCAAGTATCACGACAGCAAAAATGTCAAGGGTAAAAATCTCCTAGGCAAAGCTCATCCGATTCAGCCAATTCCCCGGGCCGGAACCTACAAATCGAACATTAGGTCTGGGCAAGAGATAATAATTGTGCTCGGCAGAGATAGCAAAGGTGTACCCCCTGCCGCTTGATAAAATGATAGCAGTAGTAACAATGATTGGTTGACTCTTTTGATCTGGACACACAGCTTTACAATTAGTAGATGCGATGAATGAATGACTTGTGATATGAACTTTGACTTGTATTGCGGTGAAATGAATGGAAGACAGGCATTGACGTTCGGATTGAATTTGTTCCCCTCCGGCGGCGGCATGATGCCATCCTGCGCTACTGAAAATGAGTCGAAGATTTGGAACACAAAATCATACGGAGTTGCATGGTACAAATTGAAAACAAGACATATATGATGTACAGGTGAAAGACCATTGGAGCTAGTTTAGGCGAGTTTCGATCCGGTGCATAGGGAGGCGAAAGACCCGGTGAGGTCTCTTGAAGTGGGTCAGTGGACAACCAAGTAAGACGCATGCCAACACAAAGCGAGACTAGGAACGAATTCATTTGAAGATCTAGAATTGGACGGCGGTGGAGGCTGAAGAAGGCATTGGGTAGAGCAATGAGATTGGACACGTATGCTTTCGTGCTGAGGAGAGCCAATGGTGTTGGCGCAGTCTCGATGACGCTTAGTACCGCGACATATTCCCCAGTTGGTAGAGTCTCGCTCTCAGGTGAGTTTGGGTCGACCTTGTCGGCACCCGAATAGGATTTAGGTCTTGGGGATAGGTTGATGCGAGGGGCTGTGGAATGAAAAGGAAATCAGTTATAATACGAATTTCGCGGACATGCGTAGAAATGTATATGATGCTTACCTCCGTTCCACGCACGCCTTCCAACTCCCTCTGCTTTTGGGGTCGCCATAATCGCGGTTCCTTGGTGGAATTCAAGCGAAACCAGTTTTTGACATGGACAGCGGTGGAGATCCAATACCAATCCGACAACTGCGTCGCGGGGTAACGCTGCGCTACCAGGATGTTTCACCAACGTCGGCACGTCATCGTCAATCTCAACCATTAATATTGTTCCTCTGCCGTTTGCGAGCTAGGATCTCTCCAAACACAACTAACCATGCGCTTAGAGGAACTCGATCCGTCTCCGATACGACCTCGTCTCCAGGAGCATCCTCCAGATTCAACATTTCCATCTGCATGTTATGCACCAATGTTTCCGCCTCTGCGGAATTCGATGTCGTGCGCAGATCAAGCCTGCTGCATAAAAGGAGCGAGGTGTACGGTATTGAGATGGAGAAGTCGGAGACATAGGCGAGTCTTGCTCGTGGTGGGTATATATTGATGCTTGAGACCGTTGACGTGCCAGCGGGAAGCTGTCCTCCCCCGTAACCTAACCGACACCTATGAAGCCTCCGACACGCCTAGCCGGACTCTGGCTACACATACGTGAACCAAACGTCTGCGAAGAGCAAGAGCACCTTCTTAGTGAGATTAGACATCATTCTGAAAATCTAGTGTGTCCGTTGAAGACTCGGAGCAATTTTAGTTTCGGACTCCGCCTAAATCACTTCGGCAATCTCCTGATTGTCCTCCTCTGTAAGTTCGAACCTCCATCCACTTTCCATCCGGCGACAAGGAAGTCGTCGATCACGACGATCCTTCCGATCATGATCGAACCTTATTCCTTAGTGAATCTTCCCAGGTCGCACGCGACGAACACGCGGCCAAATACTAACTTTCATCTCGGTCATCTGACCAGACCCCTAACCATGAATCTGAGAATCTCCCATGACCTCATTTGCTCTCTTCCAGCCTTTCGTCGGTATCCTTCCCCTGATCAGCGGGTCTGGAAAATCTTGCCTCTCCCGGGCTGAGAGGATGTTCACCAAGCACGTGTTCAACGATTCAGACCTGGACGATCTGGTGCCGGTGTCGCTTCGAGGAGCTCTCAACCCATCACTTCGCTTGTAAGTTCCCCCACACCTCTTCAACACCTATCGTTCTCATTAACCATTGTATTTCTATAAGACATCGCGAGACGAAAACAGTCTATACAGTCCATCCTTCACCAAATGCCCGAGTTGCCGTGATCTCAGGCGGAGGAGCTGGCCACGAATCCGCACATGCCGGGTATACTGGCAATGGCATGCTCACCGCTAGCGTCTCAGGCGAGATATTTGCCAGTCCGAGCGCGAGCCAGATCTTAACGGCAATTCGACTTGCTGTCCATTCGATGAAGAAACCAATGGATCAATCGGCGGTCCTTCTGATTGTCAGCAACTATACGGGCGATCGACTCAACTTCGGACTCGCCGCAGAACGTGCGCGCGTTCTCGGTATCGCCGTTGATATCGTCGTGGGTGCCGAGGACGTATCTCTTCTCGCGTGGTCCGCTCACCCGGACTCTACCGAGCGATATGAGGAACCACGCGCCGGACCTCGTGGACTCGCAGTCAACATCCTCGTTTGCAAGATCCTCGGTGCAGCCGCCGCTAACGGCAGCACTCTTCAAGAGCTGATGAGCCTCGGAGATGCTGTTACCGCGAGTCTGAAATCTGTTGGCGTTGGGTTGGCACACTGTCACGTTCCTCGACGATCAGGAGATAGGAATGCTGGCGAAAGTCAAGACGCTGACAAGTTGGGTAAAGATGAGTGCGAGATCGGTATGGGGTTAAACAATGAACCTGGTGCGAGGCGTGAGGTGATAGGAAGTGCGGAATATTTGGGGAAGCGGATGGTGAAGATGGTAATAGATGCGTTACCTCGGGAAATATCGGCAGATGAGAGGTATAGGGATAATGACTCTGGTGAGCGGCTCCTTCCTTCCCAATCTTCGGTGCGATGAGGTGCCGGATCGATTCATGTTGCGATGATAAGCTGACGGCTTGATGAACGTCCACCACCAAGTCGGCAACGTGGTTTTCCGTTACTCTGTATTCCGTCGTATGTCTCAGGAACGGCGTCCCGTTCGTTTCATACGGCTCCTTTCAATACCAAGAGTCATCTCCTCGTTTCTTTTTCCATTCTTGTTTATGACGTCATCAACTCACGGACTGACTCAACGACTGCATATTGCGCGACGTCGTGCTCTTCATCAACAATCTGGGCGGAATGTCCACCCTCCAAATAGGCGGTATCGTAGATCACACAATACGACAGCTCGGTAAGATTCTTCTCTTCAGTTTCTTACCACGATCCGTTACCATTTCGCTTTCCTGCCTTTTTATTTCATTCCGTTTTGCGCCGGTGCGATCACCATGAACTGACATATCCTTCGGAACAGCTTCGTCACGTATCCATCCAGTCCGCGTATACATGGCACCATACATGACATCCCTCAACATGCCGGGCTTCTCCATCTCCCTCCTCGACCTCGACCACATAAAATCCCAAGGTCTCCCGGCTTACGCGGACGTACTGAACTTATTGGATATGCCGACCGATGCGACAGTCGCGATGAAGGACGAAAGTGGCGAGATATCGGCGCCGAGGTGGACAAGATCGTTGAGACATTTGGTGATGTAAAGACAATGAAGACATCGACTATGACGCATGAGGAAGTGTTGGAGAAGTGGAGACAGGTTGGTGTGGAGCCTCGGAAAGTGGATAACGCCGTAAAGGAGGCGTGTAAGAGCGTCTTCGAAGTTGAACGGGACTTGACGCACTTCGACACCGTCGCTGGGGATGGAGATTGCGGGGAGACGTTCGCTGCAAGAGTCCGAATCGGTCTATGTAATTCTAGCCGTTGTGAAAGCGATGGACCACGCAGAACTATCCGCTGTGGATTTGGATCCAGAGACATTCATTGGGAAATGAGCTGAGCTGTGTGAAGGGAGCATGGGCGGGACTTGTGCTGCTCGTACGTGTCTTCTTACCTCTTCACCGTAAATCGATGAACTCAATTCCTTTCGAAATTTGGAATCAGTATTCGGAATATACCTAACAGCACTCTCCTCACAACAACGACTTCTGCATCGGATGCTCAGAAGCTCTCAATGCGTTGAGGAGGTACACACCGGCTGAACCCGGCGATCGGACAATCATCGACTCGCTACAACCGTTTTGCAAGTTGCTTTTGGATGGTGAGTCCTGGAAGATGCTGCGGGCGCCGCGAGGACGGGTGCGGAGAAGACGAGAGGTATGAAGGCAAGGTTGGGGAGAGCGAGTTATGTCCGTGAGGGTAATATTGTGGATGTTCCGGATCCTGGAGCGTGGGGGGTTGCTGCAATCGTTAGTGGACTATGTCGTGGGTTTTAGAGGGCTGAAACACCCTAGCTTCGCGGGGATGCCTAGTGCGTGTTAGATTTGTCGAGTGTCGCTTTTCTGGTTCGTTATTTAATCGTTCTGTGTTCTGAGCTCGTCTCTGTCTTAAAAGATCCATTTCATGTTTTAGGGACCCCGGAGTGAGAATGGGCCTGTCCTCTGGGTGTGGTGATTACGCGTCTTGACTGAACTGAGGCACTGTTCTGACGAAACAGGTGACGGCTTCGATGGTTGTGAACAAACATGCCATAACAACGCGTGACGACCCTCCACCATGTTCGAATCACTCTTCATGCAGATTCTAGATAGACCCTCTATCACGGACAGGTTATTCGATCATTGCTCCCCTGCCACAATCCTCCGCGTAAAACGCACGTGTAAACTTGCGGAGACTGCGGTCAAATTGTATATGTCGACCGCGTACGATGTCGATAGACATCTCAGGCGATTTGTCCGCGACCCAGTCGGGTTGAGAAATTTAATGAGGAGAACTGGTGCCATCATTTCAGGATCTTTTGCACTACAGGTCATGGACCGAACTGTCTATCCCGAAGGTGACCTTGACCTTTATGTTTTCCAACGGGATTACATCGAAATTGGCAATTGGTTCCTTCGACATTCCGGATTCCCATATTCTTTCCAGCCGTTCCCCTTCCAGAGTCCCGATTTCGAAAGAGCCTTGTTTTCCAAACACGAATCGCAGCCGGAGTATGACATCCCTTCGATATCTGGAGTGGCAAACTTTACGTGCATGAATGACGAGGACGGAAGCGACCGTAAAGTTCAAATCATTGTCGCCAAGAGAGCGCCAATTCAATGTGTCTTAGAATTCCACTCCAGTGCGTAGCTGGACTATATTGTTGAATAGTTGAATAAGCGAAATGCAGCTGTCGTTATGAATGTTGTGACTCATGCGGCGGCATATTCGTTTTATCCGAAGGCCACGTTCGAAGAGAGCCGCTCGCTCATTTGCAATACCAAAGTCAGGAACGCCCATATAGCTTTCGCGAAATATGCTAGGCGTGGATTCCAAATGCTAGCCACTTTGGGTCCGGGTGAGATGGACTCTCCATCGTCGTCCTTATACTTCTGCGATCGCTGGGCCAATGATGACCGATCTTGGGTTCTTCCTTTCGACACACAAGGAATTTTGCAGCACCCTCTCTCCTTCACCACCGACTCCCTTTCTTTTGATCCCATGGAGATGAACGGTTGGAAACTCGAAGTGGATGTTGATGACGGCCAGCAATCCATTAAATTTGGCGTCTTCGTTTCCGCACTGCTGCACTTTGGATATGTTGGCCCTCAGGACTTTGTTAACTACATGGTCCCTTTCCTAATCAAACAAGGCAGCATCGAGTATCAGCTGAGGGAGCAACTTGGACAAGAGCATTGGTCTTGGTACTCGAGTCATTTTTAAGCCTTTAGAACCTTCATCTAATCTCACCCCACAGGTATGACTCCGTCTTACCAGCATCGAGAGATACCTTCCTGAAGTAAAAGAAGCAGTTGAATAGTAATAGTGCTTCACATCGCCATTTGGCTGTTTCAGAGCGGAGCCGAACTGGCCATGGCTGACGATGTTTGTCATGATCGTCGGAAATAAACAAACTTGCATTGGTCTCAAATGACGTAATCAAACTCCGCTTCTTTCTGCCGCCACGATGTCGACTCTTCTCGATAACCTTCCCAAGCAGATTTTTGACCGCCCGTCTATCAGCGACATCCTACTCGACCACTGCACTCCGGCAACTATCTTCCGCCTCGGTCGAACATGCAAACGTCTGAGACAAGTCACCCAGTTTTACTGTCGACGAGCCTTCGACATCAACAGTCACCTTCGACGCTTTTTGTCGGATCCCGTTGGGTTTAGGGCTCTCATGGAGCGCACTGGTACACTTATATCAGGTTCAAACGCATTGCAATTAATGGACAGGACATTGTATCCCGAGTCCGATCTGGATATCTATGCTGAGCAACGCCATTGCAGAGAGGTTGGGCGATGGCTGGTTGAACGAGAGGGTTATACGTTTAGACCACATCTTGGTCAGCCCCGTGATTTAGAGCGCGCGGCTGGCATGCGTAGAGCCATTTCTGACCCCGAGTACGAGGTCATTTCGGTCTATACTGTTCTCGACTTTATCTCCGCGCCTCTCCTCGATGGATCTCAGCGAATTGTACAAGTAATTGTCGCCCGGCGTTCAGCCATGGAATGTATTTGGAATTCCACTCAAGTACATTTTTTGTACTTTTATATCGACCCATCTAACTCGTAACCTGCAGCTGCGGTAATGAACGTCATCACACATTGCGCGGCTTATTCCTTGTATCCGAAAGCCACATTCGAGGAGAGGCGTTCCCTTGTTATCGGAGACAGGCTCAATCTACATCGCAAGGCTCTCGAGAAGTACGCCTCGCGCGGGTATCGAAATGTCATGCAGTTGATGCCGGACGAAGTCGCCTCTCCTACATCCCCATTTCGCACCGGAGAAAGATGGGTTGGTGACGACGTGACGTGGGTCATTCCGCTGGACATGACTGGCGTCAAACTCTGCCCTCTCTCACGCACCACACCGGCTCTGACGTTCGATCCAATCACCCTATGCTCTTGGAAGCATTACAAACGGGAGTCTAAAGGGACGGAAGACGTCACTGTGAAATACTGTATAACGCACGGCGAGCTGAATTCGGCCCTGTTTTACTACACGTACACCGTTCCGCCAGATTTGTGCGCCTCTTGAAGCCTTTTCTCCGGAACCAAGGAACACTGGAGTATGCGATCAGGGATGATAAATATAAGAATAAGGATATTTGGTCTTGGTGAGCTTCTCTTCATTTACTCTGTATGGTGGTCTTGGGTTTGACTGAACTGTTCTAGGTCTGACGACGAATTACCTGCCTGGAAGAAGATACTGTTTGAAAAAAGACAGGAACCCGGATGGAACCAACCTGACCCTGACCAACTTCTGAGGGAGCAACGTGAATGGGACATGATGGCTGAGCTTCTCGCTGGGTAGTGGTTCATCAAAGGTATATTGTTGGAAAGAAAAAATTGTTTTGGGCACAGTCCGTCATTTCTCTCACTTTCATTATGCGTGTAAACTATATTCTCCTTTTATTGAAGACCAAGTTGTTCCCATTCCTGCAAGAGCGGCTTCGGATGAATGACCACCCAAGTTCAGCGGTTGCATACTACTCAGCGGACCAGCGCTGGAATGTGAAAAGCGGGTGGCATTCGCTCTTGGTTACGCGAGATATCCACGTCATCGTGCTCCCAAACCAACATGGCACACTTTACTATGCCGTGCGAATGTATTCGCCGCATCATGACGTCCATTTGAGTTTCGTAACTTAGGAGTGGCAGAATCGTTAACAGAGAAGCGCAGACCGGTTTAAAATTTCAAATTAAACGACCCCGTGTGGGCTGTTTTATGTGCCTAGTCAATTGTCGAGACTGTCAGAAAAAGGCAGAAATCCGGAACGCATCGAGGATACCTTTAGCTCATGGAGCGAACGCAGTCTCATTCAAATTGAGGAGTATGCTTGAAGAGGCATTGAACTTGTATCACCAGAAGATTACAAGAACGGTTCAATGGTCCCGTGATCTCGACAAAGCCGAATGGATGAAAGTCTCCCAGTCGATCATGAGCGCTCCTGAAGGGAAGGCACGAATCAATCAGAATACACGCAGTGACGAGATAATATCAACACATAATTTGGGCTCAATTCGCCGGATACGCTAATGTACAGTATTGACTGAGAAGAAATTGCAGCCCGTTATTTCAAAGATTCTCTGGTAATTTTGTTGTCCTCGAGAAATTTCCGACGCCATCCCGGTAGTTGAAAATCATACCTTAAAGATTAATTAATGTAAGTGAGATAGAAATTGTTCGGCACAACATACCAATTCCAATATCTCTCATTGAGGTTGGAGCGACGGACATCCGACTCGACCCTTGATTGCCCATTGAAGATCGGTCTCAGGAAATCCAGAAACTTTGATGGTGTGGTATAACTATAGCGTAACACTGAAGTGTACGTGCAGTCGCATATTACCGAAGCCACTCCAAATTGAGACACAACGAACTCCCAACCATTCATCGATATCGGGTCGAATTCGAGCCGAGGACAGTTATCTGAGAGACGGTCTGTCACAACTCCCTCCATGTTTAATGGAAGAGTCCAGGCCATATTGTCGTCTGCCCATCGTGTTGACGTGCGCAATGAACACACGGGTGATCGTACGTCATCCAGTGAAAGATTGGCAATGATTTGGTAGCCACGAGCCGCATATTTTCTGAAAGCATCATGTAAAATATCCATGCTGGGGTTGCATACGAGGGCACGAGACTCCTCGAATGTAGCCCGTGGATACAAGCTGTACGCTGTCCGAGCTGAAATTACGTTCATCACAACAGCTAATCAGACCGAAGGCAATGAATATATGAAGAGTGTACCGAATAGGAACATACTGGAATGGAATTTCAGGATAGAATCCATAGGCGATTTTAATGCAACGATAACTTGGATGATCCTATGCGTCCCGTCTTGTTGTTCGTTGGATCGAAACTCGAACACACCGCAAATCGTGTCGTTCTCATACATAGGTTCATCAGCATCTGTCTCTGCGAAATTCTGAGCCTGGAGATGGAAGGGGCGGTAAGTATAACTGAATCCCGCATTATCCTGTAGCCATCTTCCAACTTCTTTGTAGTTCGGCTTGTAGACATACAGGTCCAGATCCGATTCAGGCCACGTTTTGCGATTCAGAAACTGCAGAGCGTTGGACCCAGATATTATCGCACCTGTGCGATCCAGCATCGACCGAAACTCGATGGGATTGTGGACGAAACGGTGGAGATGATCATTTATGTCGAAAGTCCTCTTGACGTAGAATTGGACAGCATTCCTGGCAATCTTGCATGTGCGGCCGATGCAGAAGATGCTGGCAGGTGAACAGCAGTCAAAAAGACGGTCGGTGATGAACGTCCTGTCTAGTAATCTCGCATAAGACATGACGGCAAAAGCAACGATGTCATTGTTTACAGCTGTTTGTTCATGCCTCTAATACACAATTTTTTTTTGTTCCGAACTGCAAGGCTATCAACGCATCGCTGAATTATGCAAAAATGATATGAATCATGTCTCCTCAAACCGACTTTGACAAACCACGCGTAATAATGCATGTAAACCCATTCGTCGCCATTGGGAGGTTCGTCGCCATCGACACCTTCGGACCAGGCTGCATGAACGGGTTCAACGCCTTCTCGCAAGGCTTATCCAACGACTCCAGCATCTCAGTCAACTTCTCCCTCGGCACATGCTCCCGAATAACTGGGTTTGTGATCCCTATCAACACCATCGGTCGATGGTTTACTTCATCGTCGACCAAAGATTGCCTGGAGTACTCAGAAATGGCGAAAGGGATATCCAGTGCGCGAGATATCGCGAACACCATTCTCCATTGTTCGTATGTGGAGATACCTGCGTTAAGTCCGAGAATTACGTCTGGACGTAGCTTATTGGGAAGCAAAGTGGTCGGATCCCAGTATGGTGCCGTCTTGTCGAGACGGATACGGAGAGATCCAGAGCCATATTCGGCGGGTGCTTGGTACTCGAAGACATATTCTTTGGAAGCGAGAGCGAGAGGTTTTGCTTTGGAGACAAGTTCATAAGCCCGTTGTCCGAACATGACCATTTCTACGTCTGTATTGGGAAGTAGAATCGCCAATTCACCAAAACTTCAGAGATGCCAGGAGGATGAATATCAGTCAACCAAACTGTGAGACGAAACGGTTCACGCACACGGGTAAAAGATCCAGTTCTTTCTACAACGGGAACGGTATTGAGAATCGAAACGAATTTCATCTGGGTTCGACTCACTTCTACACCGATGTAATACAGGACTAGCTTCTTGCGATTCACCGGAACCTCCTCTGGAACAAGACCCAGGATGGATAACAGTCGATATATGGTTAGTGGCCAATGAAGGAGAACGGCCGCCGGAGACGAGAGTGGCAAACCACGCCATTCATAGTAGCTTTTCCAGTTGTGTTCAAATGACCTCGGACTAGCAAGCGGTTGGCGATTCTCGAAAGCGAGGGTTGGGATTTCGTCAGAGGGCAACTTCCATCCTGCCTTCTCGGTGAAGTGTGTCTCAGAGAGTAACGCAATCCCCCAATCGCCAGAAGAAGAATTCCTGGATGCTGAGGGAGTAAAATCCCCTTGAGTCCAATACCCGAATTTATTGCCTTTTCCGAGCAGATCACGCTGCGCCAGAGCAAAGTCGATAAAAAGGGAACCGTCGCTTTCCACTTTGCCCCACGGGAACTGAAAAAGCACAGCGCGAATCTCGGGAGCTTCTTTCATAAACTCCTGCAGCAGATTCGAAGGGTGGTGCCGTGAGTCCCATTGTATAGATACGACTCAGTGGGTAACACACCTTTAGCCCGGCACAGTCTTCTTTGTGACCTCGCTCAAAACCACCCTCCACATCTTTCCTCTTCCACGCTTGTTTCTGGCAAGGGACACCACAGTAATTGACAGCCTTGCAGGCGGAGCAGCGCAGAGGCTGGCAATCGCAAGATCAGTGGGTGCGACATCAGTCAAGGAATGGAGTACTTTCTTAGTCCGTTGCTCGCAATTGAAACACATCGAGGTTGTTTCGAGTGTCCCCACCGGTAGGCCTTTCTTTAATCTTCGAACCGTATTATAGAGATTGGCATAGTATGACGACTTGTCCATCTCTGGAAGGTGATAGTCTGAGTCGCAGAACGAAAGCTTTAGGTGTGACGTGACGTCACGCGCCTCATGCAAACTTCACGTGGATTGATCACATATCCATCCACGATCGGTCGAGCCTTAATCTCTCCTCTTCAATCACCGCTATTATCAGAGCATATTGAACTGCCATTGTTCTAATCGTGACATTCACCCCGAGTACGCACCCAGTTTCGCGTCACGTTACGGGATTGTGGCTCGCGAATCCGAGAACGAATGCGTGAGGATTCGTGACCAGCTCGCTGTATTCCTGTCTAGTAATATGAATCGCACACCATATCATTCGGTACAGTTAGTACAGTACCACCTCGGCTATACTTAATTTATCAAGAAGCGCGAAATTCGCAAATATAACCTCACACCCAGGTAATTTAAATGGCGCGATAGATCACTGACACATCACATGCGAATGCGGGATTCAGATTGCTGGACGGTTTCTATTTTACACGTTTGGGAACATTCATGGGAAGCACCAAGATATCGACACTCTTCTCCGAGTCCCTTACGACGATCCTGCCGCGATCAAGGCACTGCCCGCGCCAATTCCAGAAACTGCTCGCGAATTAGGGTGAATATTGATTCGTAAAGTCGTGGACTCACTAAGGTCGATGACAGGCATCGCTACTCCAACGGCTACGAACGTGGCAGGGTCCTTTGCGTTTTGACTGACGATACGCAAAGGTTTGGCGAGCTAGCCACATGTATCTGATCAGCCGCAAACGCTTAATGAAAAAGTAGTCTACCAACATTTGAAAGCGGCGCGAAGAATTGCGAGGTAATGATTGCTTTCGTCGCTGCAGATGACTGATGGTGCCAAGTTCAATTAGAAACACGTATCAAATTGGAAATGTATTCAAGACTTACGTCCTCGGGGTCGATGGCATGCCAAATAGCCGTGCCAAGTCCACCGCCCCCCAGCAGACCCAGAGCGATCTGTCCCACAATATGGCCGCGCGGTCCCCTCCTCAGCCCCGTCGCACATAACCTGCAATGGTCGAATTCAGTTGATATAAGGGAGCTGATATATCTGAATTCGTACCATATCAAACTCAAGACCGGTGCTGCGGTGGAAATGCTCCACGAAGTAACATAATTCTTAAAAATTTCGTTACTTCTAACCCAACGACAAATTTACCCGGGGATTGCACTCACAGGGCCTTTCTGAAGGTTGCCGTACGACAACGCCGTGTTGACAAACGGAATTAACAACCCTGCCATGCTGAATGCACATGGTTTTGTTTGTCAAAATGAGTGAAACGCGCGAAATGACAAGCTGGACATACTTCAAGAAGCGAATGTTGTCACCAGGAGAACGACCCCGATAATCAAAGGCGACACCGGCAAAGTCTTGGAACGCATCCAACGGCGCGTTGACCAGAGTAAGGACGCCACGGGCGACTTTCAGATCATCTTGAACGGCATTAGCCCTTATCTGAGACGAATTGTGAAGACGAGGTGATGATTTCGGGAAGGGTGTCTCCCCGGTAATCAATTTGTAAAGAAGTGTGAACGGAATGGCGAAAGCATAGCAAACTGCGTTGATACTCCTAGAAAACGCAGAGAAGTTAGAGATGCATTGGAACACCTCACATTAGGAGCGGAGAACGTACGTGAGGTCTGTTCCTGTGATCAGCTTGAAGATTGGCGATATGATCGGCAGGTTGACCGGAGCGTTGAGAAGTTCCGTGAGGAACTTGAATGCTTCGGCGGCCGCTTTCTCAAATACGAGAACAAGGGTTTCGAGGAGATCCAGTGCACAGAAGATCATGTGCTTCGTAGCATCGAGTATGTTGTCAATTGGAGTACCGTCAGCGGCGGAGCGACTGCCGAACGAAGCAAAGAGGTGGGTGAAATCTGTCACCGCTGCGTTGAAATCGTCTGATAATCCCGCAGTGTTTGCAGCTTCTTCAAATGACGCAAAGAGAGACTCGAGAGAGGTTAACGAAGTGCTGGAAAATGAGTAGGTGTCGTCGCCTCCGCCTGCGTTCAAGATCTACGAAGCGGCATGTGAGCTGATGATTATAACTCAAAAAATTAATATTAGGTACCTTGTTAAGCAGCCACATTGCCGTTGAGGGTAAATCGTCAAGTTGTGGACCACCCAAGACGGTATCTCCTAACGCATTTGCGGATTTGGCTGAGGAGTCATATGAGCCGAGAGTGACACCATTCATGTACGATTTGGCAGTGTCGAATTGTGCGGTGAGCCCAGACTTGCAGTTTTTGAAGAAAGAATCTGTTGCCAACGGGAGCGTGTTTGACACCCAGTCCTGTAGTTTACATGACATGGATATCCTTCGACTTTGCGAAGTGTGAGACAACTTACCAAACCTTCTTGTTGAAAGCCAGTGAGTAGTGTTTTGAACGTCTCTGCAGAGTGCGCGATATCATCCCAGTCGAGAAGGAATGCCAACCACGCGAATAGGTCTTGGAAGAACACTTTGACCTGTTCGAAAATTGCTCCGACGACCTCAAACGCCTGACGGACAAAGTTAACCACGCCTTCCCACATGTACGTCACACCGTCTTTGATAAAGGTGATGAAGGCGCTTGCCGCGTCTGTAATACCACCTATGACAACGTCGACAACGTCATATATGAAGTTCTTGATCCCATTGAACAGGTCGCCAAAGCTGAGAACAGAAGTAACGACATCATTCACGACTGGAAAGTTGGAAGTACCAACCTGAAATCTATACCGAGGAAGCCTAGCTTTCGAATCTCATCCTTCACTTTCTCGGCTTCGGTAGAGGTCATACGCTTCGCAGCAATTGGCGTTTCCAGGGTTTCGTTATGAGTGCCTTCTCGGCGGAATTTGATATGTACTGCCTCGCCGCCCGGCCCACGAATGTGGCCGAGAGAAGGACTGAATCGCGAGCGGGTAGCCGCAACGTGCGATGCAGTCTTGGGGTGAATAAACCTGCGACTCAGTGACTCCGAAGAACCGTGAAAATTCGTGATATTTGAAACTCCAGCATTCGAAGGTTGCCGTTCCTCTGGGTCGACGACTGCCATCACGCCTGTAAGCGCGGTCACCATTTCTCCTACGGTTTGGTCATCCACGTTAACGAGGAGCGGCTTCCCTGTCTCTTGGTTCGTAGCATTCTTAAGGTCGTTCGCAGTAATGGTCTTGAGTTTCTGTTGGATGTCACCGCTTGCTTGGACATCGGTGCGTATGTCCAGGGGCATTCCTTCCACCCAAATACTAACGGTCGACGCAGCCAGGGAATCGGGAGCGTCGTATGTGAGGGAGATTTTCCCCATTGGATTCGTGTTGGCCGTAACGGAACGAATCGGATCAATCATTGCTGGACGGCCATTGACGAGAATGTTTGCATACTGAACGCCGTAAATAGTCGCGGTAAGGCCTGAGAAATGAAACTGACGATTAATAAAAGTAATCACGCCCGAAAGAGTCGCACACGAACCAGACTTCGGCACCTTGTTGACATCGAACGCTGAAATTTCGACATAGTATACCGTCTTCTTCGCTACTGCAGACTGCCCACTGGGATCAGGTGTTGCAAGAGCTTGCGAGGACCATTCCTGCCGAAAAGTTGTGAGATTTTCTTCAACCAAATCAACAGACAGGACATACAGTCGTGGCCGGATCCTGGACCCACTGCTGAAGCGAATGGTCTTGACTGACCGCTAGCAAAATCGCAAGCCCATCCGAAGTAGATGCTATGAATAGGCCGGCCATGCCTTTCGCGATGAGGGCGGCTTCATTCCAGCGGTTGATACTAATCGCAAAAATTATACGTTAGTTACATCGAACCAGGGATCGGATTGAACCCCTACGCGTAGAGACTCGGCGCAACAAGGACTGGATCCTGAGTGAGATCTGATTCGATATGGATAATATTCCCAGTTGCGTCTAGAGCAAATACCTCTGCGAAAAGCGTGTGAAGCAATGCCACCCAAGACTAGTCGAAGGTACTTACCGACCCAAGTCGTCGTAGCGCCAAGGCCATTGCTGGACTTGCGAAGAACAGATTGGATCGTCTGGATCTTCGTCGTTCCAAAGATGTTGACCCTGGTGAAGGTTCCGTCTGCTTGCGCTTGGAAGTAGGCTCCAAGTTGAGTCTGAGCCTCGACGGCAAATATGAGAGGAAGGGCGCTCGGATATGGGAGGGCGACGGAAGAAACATTTGTAAAGTTGCCCGTGGCGATCAATCGCTGAATAAGAAAAACATGGTCAACAATCGAACGTGATGGTAATTTCAAGTACGCACCTCGGCCGAGATCCTCGTACCGGCAGTAACAGTAATAATTCCAGGAACAGCGGCGCCACTTTGGTCCTGAGTAACGCCGTCTCCCGCAATAAGATAACCAAAATTGGAGTTATTGACAGTCGAACCAAAGTCTGCAGAGACATTGAAATCATGGACACCAAGTGTAGATACCTGAACGCCTTTATCACGGGTCCAAGTGCCAGTAGTTGGGTCAACGAGAAAGATTATATGGGCGGACCCAGTCGTGAACAATACCACAGCGATACGCAAACTGCCGGAGGCATCGTACGTTGGCTGGACGTCGACCAATTGACCGCCAACTTGGTTCGCGTATTTGACCCACTGCGGGAAGCGGTTGCCCGTCGTGAGGATCCAAACGTCGTTGTTCTTCGAACCAATAGCGATGGTGTCGATGTTGGAGTTATTGACGGAGGCAGTTCGAAGAGTCAAAGGAGTTTCGGTTGTAGCTGAATATATATGTCATAAAATAGAGTACACTTCGAAGGAAAGATATCGTACGAAAATGAGTGTCTTCGATGGTCCAGCCTGGGCTGGCGTTGCCAGTGGAGTCCAAAGTTTGATACGTCGCGAGAACTTGATTTCCACTGATATAGTAGGAAGTGAGGAGGGATTTGGCGTCGAGCGTGAGAGCGATGCCAATGCCCGCTCCACCGCCAATCACAGGAGTGGTAACGTCGTACTGTGGACGTTGTTAGTCGGAGACTTTGTAATCGACCGTAGCACGTACATCATACTGCAGTTCTGTTTTCACCAGGAGAGTCACTTCGTCGGACATTTCTTTGGAACAGATACACGAAATAGTTCAAAGCGCCTGCAATGAGCTATGTCTTGTCCAAGGCAAAGTGTCGTTGGCCTCTTATAGAAACCTGGCGGACCACTAGCAAAAGTCACCACGTAAGTCCTGAATGGCCTATCGATTGAATATGTCGCACAATTGACGCTTTGAAACCGAATACGAATGCCTTCTGCATCGATCGTGGATCCTGTGACCGGAAAAACAGGCAGTTTTGGAGATGTTGTTGTCCGTGCAGCAAGGAATCATTAGTTTCACGGCTGATGAGTTTTCGAGAATGGTGTAAGGAGGATCGATCCGCGAAGAGTTCAACCACGTTCGCGCTCGGCCATTCGAAAACTCCTTGAAGGCTTGATGCTATGTCACCTCGATTGCTGATTTTCAACTATGAATGCGTTGTATTGTATGGTCCGGACTTCTTAGTCGAAATCCTGCAAGATGGTGGAAACCTCGCCTGCTTCTCCTTCCGAACTTCAATACCTGATTCGACGCTTGAGAGGTCTCTGTCTGTTCACCGCACTCTTCGAAAGAGGCAAAAATGGCATCAGGTCACGTGCCGACCGGCATGCCAACCATGTGGCGCTCATCACGCGGTCTCTAACACCGTTGACGAGTTGTTCTCCCGCAACTGATGAGCACTGTACCGTTTTTCTCGGTCTTCGGACGACTTCTTGATTCCATTGAAGCTGTTCCATTTCGTCCCTGGTAACTCTCAACTGTATTTTCATCACCTTCTTACATGACATCGACCAATGCAAGTAGATTTGCAATTACTCACTTCGGTTTTCATAGAAATGCGAAGGCCATGGCTCCAAAGACACCTGGTTCGAGTTGGAGAACTCGGTGTTTCCGGCGCGTCGACCCAATTGTGAAGCATGAACAAGTTCCGGCCGAAAAGAACTCTTCTGATATTGGGGACGAGCATAACATCGTTAGCCAGTCCTGGAATTTGCGACGAACTGGCGAAGAGAACATTCCATGGTCGTTGAAAGAGTGGTGTTTGAGCATCTTCTGGTATTCCAAATACTGGTCTGCTTTGACAATTTTGGAACTGATGCTGCTGTTTTCGTCAGCTTGGGGAGGGGTGCGCGAGTAAAGGAGTTAGAACAGATCTTGCATCTACCCCGAACAGACTTACTTGGTTTTCGAAACGCTTTCGACAGGTGATGCCTTGAAGCACGTGCTCCCCGCAATCGGAAGCCCAGTGAGGTATAAAATGCCAGCACATCCACCAGTCCTCTCAGCAGCAATCACATAGAGACCGCTAGTGAACGCTACTTCGCTCTGAACCTCTGCAATAAACGAACATGGACGTTGACAACTCGATCTATCTTCGCCCGTGAGTCCATTTATTTTGTGATCGTGTGCGTTGACCAAGATGTTCATTAGTTCGCTTGGCTTCACGCCTAAGGACGACGACCGCAACAACTTAGTCGCCTTCGTACGTCCTACGAAAGGAATTCACGGAATTTTCGGTATCTCATCACAATTCTCAACTTTCAGAGTCCAGATATTCTGCCGCTTTACCAGACCAAGGTATGTGCGGCCACAGAACATTGTACGACAACGCATAACGATATCCCTTGCTTAAGATTGCCGACGCTGATCAGCTCACGTCGACATACGATACTTTCGTAGCTCAAACCGTCGTCCCCGAAGAGTCGAACTTGGTTTATGTTCGTGGTGCAGCAGTTGACCCTTCGTCCGCAGCGCAAGCCAACGTCAGCTTGTTTACTGTCACCAACGAACTCGTTCTCTGGCCACAAGTACTCAAGGAATCAACTCAAATCGGGGCTATTTCGCTCGAATACGCGCCACCCCCCACGCGTGTTATAAACAACCCCGGATGTGCGCTTCCCTTTCCCAATAAATTGGTAATGACGATTTGAAAAATTTCCTACAGTGACTGCGTCGATCAAGTCTATTAGCCTGACTCCTCCCGGCCAGGGTGGACGACACGATGCTATCCTCTCTGCGATCGGTGTCACCTCGTTTAACGACATTCCCGATGCGAAGAACGTTAAAGACCTCTTAGCCACCGTCTGCGCGAACCCGGCATTTGCCTTTTACAACGCTGTCGTCGCGGACCCTGTCTTCGAAGTCTACAGTTTCACCACTCGCCTCAGGTTTTTTGATAATGGTACACAGCCTATCCAAGTTGAACTCGACATTGAGGTGCAATAAATGTCTGCCTATTTCACCCAGTATTCTGATTCATCATGATGTCGCAGGCGATTGGAATGCCCACTGGATACGACGTTTCAATCTTCTCAGACGACCCTGCGGTCAATATGGCACGTACTGCCGTCGTCAATGGTCATCGCATCGGAACAACGATCAGCGTCAAGGACGGTTTCGACGCGCTCATTACAGTTCAGGTCTACAAAGGAACCGCTTCCACGCTTCCTCCCAACTACGCCTCCATCTCGCTCATTGCGTCGGTCATTCAAACATCGGGCCGCATTCAAACCCTTCAAATCATCGGTGCCGAACACCTTTTGTTCGATTCTGCTATTCGCCTCGCCAGGGGCATCGTGAAGTCCGAACAGCTTGGTGATACCGCGGTTGGATTCTTTTTCCGTGATATGATCGGTGATACGGCTACCTTTCCCCGCACTGGATCGGCGTGCCAATCCCCAGGTGAGTCCGACTGGAAGTATTATGAATGAGTATTAACGCCGCTACTGCTCAGACATTCAACCTCTTGGAACAGTCCCAGACCCAAACATCGACACTACGCTGTCGGCGAGCACGTATGGCACAGATGTTTCTAGCCAAAAGGGAGTCGACATTGTGTCCGATACGGCGAATTATATTTATCTGCGTGCCAATACCACCCAGGTTAGCTTTGGTTTTTCTCCTTTTTTTCGGATAACAAATCTTCTAGGGCAGGCGACACACGTCGAAACATCTCTCTACGCCATTCCTAACTCTCTTCTCATCGTTCCAGAGATGTATGGAGAGCATGTGATCCAGGATGTCGACACAAGCGGAAACCCAGTCACCGCAATTCGCGAGGTTATCACTACGGCCAGTGGTCCTGTCACGGTGGATATGCCATTCAACTGGTTCAAGCCAGCTCCTGTCCCCTCCGGTTCCTCTCATTACTGCCTCATCGCCGAAGCGAGGCTTTGGACCGCTGATCCCCTCGACAGGCCTCCCTGGCCGCATCAAACGGCCCTTCCGACCGGAAGCGACATTACGAACTGGGTATTGAATACGCCTACCGTCGCGTGGAGGAACGTTTCTTTGGTAAGTAACTCGGACGCGCCGACGTTCGCTTGGGAAACGAACGTGACCATCCCTGGTGCGTGGTTCATATCATCCGACCTTTTGCGTATCTCATAAAATTTTATTCCACAGACGGATATCCGTCGAATACCTGCTGGACACTCAAACTCGCTTGTTTGGACATGCCCATTAATGGAGCAATTGCGATGTCCGCAACCGGTATTGAATATTTACGCACAATTGACCATCGCGTGGAACTCAGTTATTCTCTGTTTAGGACCTGTCGATCTTAATGTCAGCAAGACCGTAATAACCAATCCCCAGATGGTATGTGCCCGATATTTGCATTAATGACTGAAGCATAATAAGCTCGAATTAGAGTGTCGGCGTCGATTTTACTGGCGTCAATCCATTCTCTTCCACGGTTACTATCTCTTGGTGGCAAGGAAGTGGCGCAGCCAGGCCGGCGGGTTCATCTCTTACCGCGTTATTACAGATCAACGTCGGAGGTGCCGAGTGAATGTTCCTTTATACTCAATGCGTTCGATCCATTTGCTCATGAACGACAAAAATTTGCAGCGCTCTCGCTCAGGTCACTCGCCTTGTAGATAAACGCGGTCCAGAGACTGCACGTTGGCCTCTCGTTGTCGGTCCCGCCTATCCCTTCCTGCTCGATTCCGTTCCCAAGGTTGAAGATGGCAAGAACCTCAAGGGTAAATATCTCCTCGGCAAAGCGCATCCCATCCAGCCGATTCCCCATGCTGGAACTTACAAAGGGTCCAAATTTGGGGCTAGGCCGGAATTAGCAGTCGCGCTCGGCGCAGATCGCAAGATAGTACTCCCCGCGGCATGAGATAGTGTTGGCAATAGTAACAAGGACCGGTACGGTACTGGTGATCTGAACAACGTTTTGCGAATTTCTTGATGTACATTGATGCAAATTGATACGAATTTTGGCGCGTAGCGCGGTGACATGACAGGAAAGTGTTCTCATCCGAATTGAATATGACGGCCTGATACACCTCCACGAGTAGCATTCACATGCTAGACCAGTGTCTGGTGCATTTAGAAACTTAAGACACCAGACATTGTTTCAACTCAAGCTGGATGGTCGCCATAATTATGCGGAGGGACAAAGTACTATAGTACTGTACCACAACGAAACCCTCCACAGTACGGAGCGATGGATGATGGATGGTCCATCCGTTGCATGCTCGGTGTGTCATTAGCCTCTAATCATCTTCTTTTGCACGTCGGAGCGTGCTTCCCTTCCGAATATTCAACATATTCATTTTATATCTCTACTCTGAGGTGCAGCGTGCATGCCCCTTTTTCGGTAAATATAAATGGCGTGCCGACTGCTCCAGTCCCACAGCAGTCAAGTTTGTCGTTTGATTTTCTAACTGTATTCTGTATCTTTTGACGGACCGCGACAATCTAATCACATGCTTGGTTGGGAACGTAAATACTTTCTATTGCATTGAACAAGATACACGAACAACATAACTTTCCAATAGACAATTGGCATCCACCCTAAAATCCTCAATACCTCATCGGCGGCCCCGTAGGCTTGGTCCCCATGACGTCCTCGATCTCCTTCACCACCTCATCTGTCAACTTCTCTACAACAGCTACCGCACCCAAGTTCTCCTCCAACTGAGCCACGCTCGTCGCACCGATGATCGCCGAGCTGACGTGCTCATTCCGAATGACCCACGCAAGCGCAAGCTGACCACTCGTCGCGCCAAGTTTCTCCGCGATAGGTCGTAACTTGGCAACCTTATCGAGCATCTCACGTCCGTTGACGATCTCATCGTGGAACCACGACCCTTCCTTCGCCGCGCGCGAGTCCGCTGGGATGTTATCGGAGGAGGAATATTTGCCAGTGAGGATGCCGCGCCGGAGGGGAGAGTAGACCGTGAGGCCGAGACCGTGTTTGGGGTAGAGATTTGCGTATTCGACCTCGACGCGGTCCCGTTTGATGAGATTATACTCGGGTTGTTCCATTAGTGGACCGATGAGGTCTAAGCGAGTGAAGTGGGACGCAGCGTGAGGGAAGATGACGAAACACGATAGGACAGAGACGTACGGTGTTTATCTGCGACGCGCCAAGCGTCCGCGATCTCTTCCGCACTCCATTCGCTCGTCCCTAGATAAAATGTGAGCAGTGGACTGGATTAGAAGATTTAGACGATGATGTATGTACCCCAATATAATGCTTGGCCGGTGTTGATGAGGTAGTTGAAAGCGCGAACGACTTCCTCCATAGGAGTATGTTTGTCGGGTCGATGGGCGTCTACACAAGATTCAGCATGCAAAATAAGAATAGAATAAAAGGTACCCACAGACGAGATCGACGTAGTCCAGTTGAAGCCGTTTTAACGAATTTCGCATCCCTCCGAGGACATGCTTTCTCGACAAACCGACGTCTACATCAAACGTGAGCCAAACCACATTCCGAAAGTCAAACCGTATGCAGATGGCTCACCATTAATACCCAAACTCAAATCGTCATGTCTCCCCCAGTACAACTTGGTCGAGATGACGACATCCTCCCTGTCCCACGCGAAGTGCTTCAGTGCCTTACCAAGGACAGTTTCCGCACGGCCTCCCGCATATTCCTCAGCGGAATCAAAGAAGTTCACACCGCCGTCGTACGCAGCTTTCAGCGTGGCGAATGCAATGTCATCGTCGGTGTGTCCGCCGTGCGTGAGCCATCCGCCCAGTGATATGACGGAGATTTTGAGTCCAGAATTGCCGAGAAAGCGGTAGAGCATGTTGGGGTGCGGAAGTTTGGCTTGGACCGACGACATAGTTGCTTTTGGGTGTTGGTAATTGGCGCGATGTGAGAGTGTAATGAAGGGCAAGCAGGAGAAACTGAGGTTATATGAGGTCTATTATTGGGGATGCTCGTGTCATCAACGGATTGGCCGATGATTTTCCGGGCAGCGGAGAACCGGGAGACTGTTTCCGGAGGCGTCAGTTATATTGCCTTCTGCGATTGAGCGTTGTTTGGTAGTGAACGTTTGAAGCTGAGATGACGAGACGAGCGATTCCGCGACGAAAAAGCATGGTAGCTTGCCGCTGCCTGTGCGTTGTTTTCAATTTCACGAAATAAGCTTGACAAAAACCACGCGGTTCGCACGCAGTCAGTCTTTCGCAGACTGCGCCGAAGATGCACCTCTTGAGCTCTGGATTGGCGTGGTGAATGAGTCAGTTACTGTAAGGATGCGTGAAGCGTAGTGACCGACCACGATAGAGTTCAGGGGATTTGGAGCGGAGTTGCAATTGTACTCGGGTAACGATCAGGCCGACGACCGTCGCCTTCTACCACTAGCACATCTCACCCTCCCTTAAGTTAGAACTCTTCTGCATCAACCATAAGGGCTGGCTACTTGGCTCGTTGCGTTCAAATCCTGGAGGTAAATTTAAGAAACTCAGGGCTGGATGGAACTTTAAGGACAAAACGCCGGTATTGCCAGTACCTTTACATTTGATATTTTACCGGAAATCATCAACTGAACTACGTCCGAAGTTTGAAAGGGCAAGAACAGCGCAAAAAAGGTGGATTGTACAAGATTTTTGTATGAGTCGTATCTCGTCAAACCGACGTTGCAGAAGCACGTGTGATTGCAGATACGACATTCTTAACAGTATTTTTGCTCACAAGCTGTGACATTTCCTCGCTACTCATTTACAGTCTCTGGAATACAATATTCATGACTACATTTTCTCCAGCGGGATCAACGATAGTAGACGCATTGCAGTTGCCAGCACCTTTCTGGCGCATACAAACAAAAACAAGCGAGCTTTCGCAAGTTCGATTTCTTGATCTTTCACGACGAGGGTCTCCCATGCGGAGCTGATCAAATGACTTAAACTTTGCCGACATTGGTCATGAGAACCACGACGTCATTCAGGGTAAAAGGAAGCTTACTTGAAACAAAACCCGACAATAGTGCTCGGCTCATAATTCTTGAACGACGCTTTAACGACCTCTGGGTAGGTTGCGATGAGGAATACGATCTCTCTTGCCTTCGGCTCAACCAAAAGTGATGTGTTGATGAGAGACGGAGAAGGTGGAAGCACCACATCTGGTGCCACTTTTCGTTCGATCGAACACAAGCGGACGTGCGCGTACTGGAGATATGCACCAGTATTGCCTTCGAAAGATGTCATACTCTTGGCATTGAACTTATACATACCCATGTACCCTAGAAAAACGAACACTTTAGGACCTAAAGATCCACTCCAATCGGGTATTGGACTTCTTACTTTTTCGCCTGCATATCCTGGATCTTAACGCAGGTCATACCGACCTGGTCAGCTGTGTAATTCTTATCTTCAATGCGACTGAGCTTCTCTGCATTGCTTTCCATCTGCGTCCGCATGGCCTCCTTAGCCTCGTCCAAGATCTCTTCGAGGAACTTGACTTCGCCGTCTCGCGTGCTCATTCGTTCCACTTTGCCAAAGCTTACATGCTCCAGTCGATCAGCCGCCGGGAAATTTAAAAGCGATAAGATCTTGAAAACCTGGGCCATGTAAAAGGTCTGTTGATCGCCGACGACGTATATCATCTTGTCGAAGTGGTATTCATCGAACCGTTGCATTGCTTCAGCCACGTCACGGGTAATATAGATAGAGGTTCCGTCTGCTTGAACGTCAACTATTTAGAATACTAAAGTGACGAAATAACACACCATCTTTCTCAACAACGGGTTTTCCAAGATCCCATTTCTCGAGGTCAACCGCTAGCCCCAGTTGGTTTGAGCCCGTCGAACTAACGGGGAAGTCTTTTTGAGGATTTCGAACAACCTTCCCTCGCTTAAGATCCGCTTCCGTTTTACTGGTAAGTAAACCTTGTGCTCTGAGATCCTCGATTACGGTCTTGATTCTCTTGCGATCAACTCGTGATTCTTCCCCATACACATCATAGCGAACGTTGAGCCGCTGATAGACATCCTCATATTTGCGGATTGAGAGATCACGAAATCGCTGCCATAACGCTAGTGCCGACGGATCACCTGTCCGTGCGTTAGTAGGCCTTAGAAAGTGAAGGAATCGGGTCCCAACCGTGCTCCATTTTCTGGAAGAAGTTGCGTGCAAGAATGTCGGTTGGCGAACGCTCTCCGGCTGCTTTCTCCGCCGTATGGTCTTGATTGATCGCCACATATACGTTGAACAGGTGCATGATCGCGTTTTGGGAAAGCGCCTCCTCTGATCCGTATCGATCAAATCCAACGGCGAGAAGGCCTATGAACAATGAGCGATTCGAAGTCGGAAGGTAATTGCAACATCAAATGTACCAAATTGTTTCCCCCAATCGCCCAAACTGTACGAGATCACCAAAATACGTAAATAATAATGAAAATCCTAATGATCACCTACTAGTTCATGCGTACAACCTGCCATCCATTTGCGACGAACAGATTCGACAAGAAGGTTCCGAGGAGAGTACTTCGAAGGTGTCCAAGATGGAACGGTTTTGCGATATTCGGGCTACCAAATTCGATTACAACTTTCTTGCCTGCTCCAGAATTGTTCGTTCCGTAACGACCAGAGGGAATCGAAGGAGACGGTGTGGACAGATCGTATACTTGTTCCAAAACGAGACGAGTTAGTGTTGTTGTTCTGCAGTAATAATGAAGGAATGTGCCATCTGCGATGATCTCCTCTAGATATTCGTCTGACACAAACTGATCGATATTGGAATCACAATCGATCACATCAAGGATGGTTCGTCAACACTTGCCTCATCAACTGCCTTGCTAACCAGTTCAACGGGAGCTTGCTTCAAGCGAAATCTGGGCACGGCGATCGTAAAGTCGTGTCCACGCTTGCCGATATCGACTCCTGCAAAGGCAACCTCGATGGATATGGAGAAAGAACGCGAGATGTGCTTTGCGACTGCTTCTTTGAATAGGTCAAAAACGGCTCGAGGGAGTTCTGGAGAAGTCATCTTAAGATGACTCGAGTTACTCGACGCCACCTAACCAGCAATAGCACCGGACACGTGCTTTATAGCATATGAGCGCTTGGGTGAATACCTAAGGGCCATCTTAAACACCGTATCCGAATCGCTAGCCAACCGTGTAATCACCACCACGTGCCCATGCATGGACACCCAATAGCAGGGATCAGTCATTTGGATCACCAGGTCTTAACAGGAGGAATAACCCCTTGCCAATCGGATGAATGATATTAATGCTCCGTTCGAGATTCGCATGAGGATGACAAGACTCTGAAACATTAAACAATTCGCGTGCTACAAGATCATCGATGAGGAAGGGAATCAGAGTTCTGCAGAGAGAACGCGGGCGATGATAGATAGGTGAGGTTTTCGAGATTATTTGCGTGATGCTACGAATCGTGAGATTGATTTGAGACGGCGAATAAGCGAACGTGCACAGTAGGGCAGAACATAACGTCAAGACACTATCGCCGTAGGTCGACATAACATTGAGATTCAATGATATTAACCGCAGCGACGGGAAAAGATATATGAAATTAGTGCAATCCAGCAATGGTGCGATTGGTGAGTGTGGACGTAGTGGTGCGCAGGAAGGGAGTAGTACGTATTTCGAGGAGATCGAGCACGAGTACTTTGAGAGAGTTGTGCCAGATACACACATCCGGTCACGGTATGGCAAGAAACGAAGATGGACGGCAGAAATTGGTGAATAGTCGACGAAGATAAAGTGCGTAGATCAAGTGCATAGATCAAGTCTACGGCCAGCAAGGGATATATTGGTCACGGAAACTGGGCAATCTCAAGGTCTTGTAGCGAAACTTGGGAAACACAAAAGCACGAAGGGCGCACGAGTGATATTGTTTAGTTTATCAACCAGGGGAAGGGATGAGGCATGAAATTAGTGCAATCGAGTCAATTATTATGCTTATGTTACGATTGGCGTGGTGGAGGAGCGGGGGAAAGTGTTCGCAGCGGTCTTTCAAGGAGGTGAGGCATGGAACTCGCTTCGAGAGTTCCGTTACAGGTCCCAGTGTTCAGCGAGTGACTCAAGAGATAAGGACGGAGGACGAAAACCGCAACCATCGAAGGTCAGAGGCAGGATGTGTTGATCAGACGTAAGAGTGCCACTGGTTAGGAGCGATAGAGGATTGAGGTATTGTAACGTGGAGGTTAACCGTTTCCGAATAGGGCTACCACACTTCCCGGTAGGCTTCTATACTCGAGTATTGGTCGTTCGATCTCAAGTCTTCGTATGAGTATCGAGCTTCCCATAGACGTGTGATGGCAAGCAGTCGACGAGGGACGTGCGGAGCCCAATGTTTGAGGCGTAGGAGTCGGCATAGTCGACGATTGACAAGTGCGGTCCGCTACAACAGATCGGACGCCGATAAACAAAATGCAAATGGCATGGGGATCGACAGACGGCGTTGACGAGACCCTGTCCTGGTTAAATGATTCGGACCCAGAGAATGCTTTAGGTGGGTTCTGCGACAACCTTTGTAAAAGAGAGGTCACTCCTCAGTCGCAGAGTTTTCCTGAGTTCCCAAGATCGTCCGAGCGAAAAAGTACGACAGCCTCGCGATTGATCATGATGTTCACTGCACCCAGCATGTTCGAGTGTGCGAAGAAACCACAAGATATATTGCAGGACGTTCCGCTTTCATCCAGCTAATAAAGGATCGTGTGGATCTGGAGAGATGCGACGATTTGTTTGCAGGCTGGAAATCAAGCTGTTGGCATGACGACAAGGGTGGCTATGGCGGAGTTCCAACTTGAACCGAAAGGGGAAACAATAGGAAACCTCACAAGGCAATGACCTGAACACAACACAACGCCTCCAAGCAACAACTCTTGCGTCTATTGTCTTTTCTGTGATGTGTTCTTGAGCCACAAGTCTTGTTTGCACAGGCCAACCATTGTTCGGCGTCGCTTTGGCAAAGCTCCTCGGTTGCGACTTGCAGCGAAGAACAAAGGAAGTAGTTGTTTTTACACTCCCGCCACACGATCGAAGAGATCCCACATGGGGCAAGATGCTGAAGAACGAACGGAATAGCCTTTTCGGATCCTGAAACAGCCCTCGGAATCGAATAAGCCATGCCAAGCCACCGAACCCGCAACCCGTTAGGATATATAACTTCGGAACGCGTACGTCTGGTGCAACTTTCTCCTCTCCTTCCTCCTTTAACTTACGGCCTCTCTCTCTCTCTAACTCGAGCAGTGCTCATTCACCTTTCATTCATTGGAACGGTATTGACGACCCATTCCATTCTTTCAACATCGACCTGAGCTGCCGGTCATACGCTCTTTGAACCACTATCGTTCTTAACTTGACTTGAACCCCTTTTCTCAGACCATGGTCGCCGTATCAACTCTCCTCTCCGCTCTGGCTGTGATCTCCTCAGCTTCGAGCGCCCCGCTCACGAAGCGAATCGCGCAAGTTATCGTGGACTCGACGGCGAAATGGGAGCAAGCCTGCGTAAGTTCTCCCACCACCACCAACTCTGCTTAAAAACTTCAAATTCTGATTTTGGTGGCACTGTTAGCTCGCAGCAGGAGGTGGCGAGAAATGCAACCCGGTGTCCGTGACGGCGTTCGGCACGCTCCTCGCTGCACCTGGACCATGCGAACAGCAGAACGCAGCCGACCAGATGATCGACCTCGCCAGGACACTCAACAGCGACCCGACGATGGTCAAGCTCACGCAGATATTCGCGCAGCAGCCGCGTAACTCCGTGAGTAGCCCATTCTCAACGTTACTCACGGGATGGGGACTGACGTGTGTCATTGGGAATCTTCGCAGCCGACATCCCTCTCAGTGCAATACTGCCAATCAGCACCAAAGAACGCCGAACTCAACGGCCTCTTCCAGTGTCAATTCCAAGGCACGAACCCGACCGTATTCGTCGGCAACGTCCCCGTCGGACAACCTGGCACCATCCCTTTCGGCATGAACGCACCCGTCAACCCGCCGGGGAGCTGTCCCGCGCATACATCGGGAGGGATCGCGGATGGGAGCCAGTTGGTGGATGTCACGCAGGATCCTGGTGTTGGGTACGTTGGGACTCTTTGTTGGTCTGATGTGGTTCTTTTGTCTTGACGTGTGTTTGGGATAGATCGAGTAATGGAGGGTCAGCGGAGAAGCCTCCTGAAGGCAAAGCGTCTCCACCAGCCGCCGCCTCACCACCTGCCGCTGCAGCCGCCGCGCCTTCCCCCGCCTCTTCTGACAACAACAACAACAACAACAACAACAACAACGGCGACTTCCATCTGCAAAACGGGAAAGACGCGCAAGCTCTCAACGCCAAATTCGCCTCCCTCATCTCTTCCTCCCCCTGCACCGCCGGCGAAGACGCGTGCATCAACGGACAATTCGCTCAATGCGTCGGGAGTGCGTTCGTCACGACGGGGTGTGCGGCTGGTACGACGTGCGCTGCGCTGCCGCTGGTGAATAAGCCTGGCACGAGTATTGCGTGTACGACGGAGAGTGATGCTGTTGCGAGGATTCAGGCGACGGGTGCGCAGGGTGGGTTGACGGGGAGTGGTGGGAATGGGGGGGATGTAGGTGGGAGCGCCGCTGCTGCTGCTGCTCCTGCGTCGGAGTCGGAGCCCGAGCCTAAAGCGGAGGGATCTCCCGCCGCTGGTGCTGCCGCCGCACCTGCCTCCTCTGGCAACGGCGGTGGGGACTTCCATTTGCAAAACGGGAAAGACGCCCAGTCCCTCAACGCCAAATTCGCCTCCCTCACCTCCTCCTCCCCCTGCACCGCCGGCTCCGACGCGTGCATATCGGGACAATTCGCGCAATGCGTCGGAGGTGCGTTCGTCGTGACCGGGTGTGCGAGTGGTACGACGTGTGCTGCGCTGCCGCTTGTCAACAAACCTGGGACGAGTATTGCGTGTACGACGGAGGGGGATGCTGTTGCGAGGATTGAGGCGACGGGTGCGACGGGTGGGTTGACTGGGTAGTTTGGTTGGATATCTGGTGCGGTTGTGATTTCTTTTGCTGGTCTTATCATACACGCTGTTGTACGGCGAGCGCTAGTCGTTTCGCTCCCCTCATCATGTATCATTATCCATTGTTGTAAAGTAAGTATTCTACCATACTGATGAATAAATATGACGAGGTGTACTATGAAAGCTTCAACGGGAGAACGGAAACTGGAACCAACAGCACACCGAAACCACAACGACCATTACAGCAACGCGGAGCCAAGCACGAACACGATCTAGAGATTCCGACTTCGGCGTACTCGGCAAAATGCAAATGGAAAGGTAATCTGACAGTGCAGGATCGCGAGTCGAGACCTGATCCACTGCAGATTGGCGCTCCGGAGATTCGAACTTAAGGAACCCGGCTCGAGGCCCCAGGTCGCAATGCTTTGACGTGAACCGCCAACGCAAATAGAACAGGGAAAAAGGTAACCATGCCGAAGTCGATACGAGTACGTCCGTGTGAAGTTGATGGCGATAAACGAGTTGGTGTCCTCTTGTGGATGGATGTGTGGGATTTGATCATTGGAACTTCTAAGAATTCGTGGCGTTGGCGTTGGCGTTGAGGTTATTTGCGTCCGCTCGCAGCGTGCGATAGCTATCGTAGCGCGACTGAGGTCGATAATCAGGAAGGAAGGAAGGATGCGCCGCCACCATTCGTTACGGTTGCGAATTGAGGACATTTGAATATCCGAAAATCGTAGGCGCTAGGTGCGGAAATAGAGAGGGTCGAGAACCTGGAAGACGTTGACAATTCCGACTCGGCGACGAGGTAGTGTACGGCATTCGTGAATTTTCGAGATGGAATGGAAAGCGCAGGGGAAAGACAACGGATGGAACTGGACCACAGTAAAATTTCACTGTACGGAATCACTCTGGGGTGTTGGTCCATACTCAAGAATGGTTAGATTTTAGCTCTAGATCGTTGAGAGACAAAGCAGCGAGAACGCCGAGAAGTCAATTATGAAATTCGAAGGAAAAACAGTAGGTTGTTGATTTAACCTGATCGAGTGGTTTCGAATACGATTACATATTGTGCGACATGTCCCATCAGGCAAATAACGAATGGCGCTCCAGATGACGATGTGGTGCAAGCTGGTGATGGAGGTTCTTCGGTGCGACGAGGAGCTGGTGGTTCGTGCGGGCAATGAAGGCCATAGATATATACCGAAAGTGAGCGCGGATTTTCTATCAGAGAAAGGGAAATGATTGGCGACGAGGAACACAATTGAGAACTGCACTCGCCACGTGCGTTTCATTCCACAAATTAGGCGAAATGTGTCTGGCAATTACGTCAGCAACTGTAGGTCCTTCTGTCCGTCGTCGGCGGGTCCTTCTCCCCGTCCTTTCTTATCTCCTTCATCATCGTCGACGGCGTCGTGCTCGTCGTCTGGCACAGCGCGCTCGCATTCCTTGGCAGCCGAGAGCGTGCAAGGTCCCCGTTGGACCTCACTCATCCGATCGTCAGTCTGAGGTGGCGCTTAACCTCGGAGCTATACCGTTGCTGGCTTCATTGCTCTTTGCTGGCACGCACCTACACGTACTTTGTTCCTGCGCTCTCGAGGATAAATCTACAACCCCCGCGGCTCACACCAAAATCATCGACGGTTAGCTGCGGGACATGCCTGGGACGTCCAGGATCCAGCAGAGAGCAGAGGCGAAGTATAACGTGACGACAGACTGTGAGTTACTCGCCACGAGTTGAGCGTTTTCTGTCTTTCGTTTAATGATTGCTATTTTGACAGTCCCGAGGCTTGATTTACACTCTGCGTCGGCTACGGGCAATTTGGGCCTCGTCAAGTACGCGATCAGCCATGGTCAACCGATCAATTCCGTTCTCGATGGTGTTCTTCCTTTACACGCGGCGTCTGCTGGAGGCAGCGCCGTCGTAGTGCTCTATCTCATCGAGCAGGGTGCAGACGTGAACGCTCCGAGGTGCGGCGATGGTTTCTCTTGTTTACAGTTCACTAACTTTCAAATAGATTACCGCGACGCTACTCGAACGACAAGCGAAAGGACTCTGCTGGACTCATCGTAGGCACAAGTGGTCAGTCGACAATCTCTTTCTCGTTCAATCCCATCTCCCACCATCACCACACCACCGCTGGCTGTTCGTTGCCATCGTCGCTCGAATTCGGCGATCATGGGCTTTTCGGCGATTTTCGCCACATCCACTGATTCTTCTTTCCATCTATATTTACTAACGAACACCATTGCATATCCAGGCTCTACACCATTACATTTCGCCGCAGCCAACGGACACACGGACGTCGTCCACATCCTCCTCGACCACGGCGCCCACCCCGACCGCGCAGACAAGCACGGCGTCACGCCCGAGATGCTCGCGCGCGACAACGGGTGGGTCGAGTGCGCGGACGTCATCAGGGAGTGGAGGGTCGAGCGCGATGGCGATCTGCCGCTACCACCTCCGCCTATTCGCGATCCGGATACGGTGTCTGAGGGCGGTCATGGGTCGAAACGCGTACATGTCAAAAGGTCGATCGATAATGCGTTGCATCTCCTCAAGTCCAGCCATCCGTACCACTCGAGCATCAACCTCAACCTCCCGCCATCCCCGTCATCCGCTACCCTTCCACGCGTAACAGCCAGTCCGGGTTTTCGACCTCTCGGCGAATACACGTTCTACCCTACCACAAACACTGCAACGCCAGCTTCAGCAACGGGCGACATCTACGCACGTCGGCCGTCGTTGCCACATATCCTCAGTATAGACCCCATGGCGAGTCGATCGGGTCGATCGACGACTCGGAGGCCGAAATCTGCGGGGACTGGCGCCGATCAGGGGCAGGGACAAGATGATATGGAGAATGGGCGGAAGCTAACGAACAAGTTCTCGTTGTCGAAAATCTTGAAGAAGGGGAGCAGCGAGTCTGCTACGGCGACGATGGCGGCGACGGCGACGAGTGGGAGTAGGAATGCGAGTCCTGCGAGGAAGGAGACGGAGGGTGTTTCTCGGTCGGACGCAACGCCGCCATCACCTTCGCAGTCGGATCGATCACCCCAGATCGACGACGTACCTCCACCGTCGAGTGCCAGCGCGCAAACGCCAGCGAGCCCACCACCGCATAGGTTCCGCGCGAGGATGGGGAGCGAGGTTGGCGTGCGGAGTCCGCTCGGAGCGTCTGCGGTCGATCTGCACCATGCGATGTCCATCGAGCGGTTGAGGGAGAATGCTACGAAGAGTCCGCCGTTACCTAGTTCGCCGATCGAGGACCTTGGAGAGGATGGAGGCGGCAGCGCGCTGACGCGGCCAAGCATCCTGCGACACCATCGCACGTCCTCCTCAAATTCCCAACACTCCAACTCACCATCGCCATCACTTGGTCCCTCCAGCGCGAGAACGTTGCGCTTCGATTCCTCAGGCCAATACAGTCCGACGATGTCGGCTGTGCAGCAGATCCTGGGAAGACGGCCGTCAAGGACGTTTGGGTCGCGCATGAGCAGCCAGAGTCCGGCTAGGCGCGTGAGAGGGTCGATGAGCGTCGGGTCGCTGCGTCCGCAGACGGAGATGTCCGCGTCGCCGAACAATATGGACGGGAGGGGGTTTGGTGGTGGTGCGGGTGGACTGCAGGTTCCGGAGTCGGCGCCGCCGCATAAGACGGAGTTTGATCTGAATGATCGTGAGGAGGACGTGGAGCGTGTGAGGTATGCGCAGTCCCCGCGATGGCCGATCCCGGCGAGTCGGGCGAGGGGACAGTCGTTCACGTCGAGCGGGTCGTCGCCTGGGTTATCACCTGGTGAAGCCACCATGTCATCCAGCACACCCAGCGAGTTCCCATTCAACATCGAAAGACCGCCTCCGCTCGGTTCGTCGCCAAGTAAGCTCAGCGTTCCACGCCAACTCAGCGCTGCGCGGGTGTCGGATATGCGTCTTCGCGGAAACTCTGTGTCGAGTACCGATACGGAAGCTAGCGGCAACGCGCTGAGCCAGACTAACTCAAGTTTACTCACACCGCCCCTTTCGAGTCCGAATCCCCAGCTCCCGCCTGGGTCCATGTCCAACAACAACATTGGTCTCAAGGCTTCCATATATACCCACCACGAACAAGACTCACCCACCTCCTCTCTCGAAGACCTCGATTTCTCGATCTCCACGCCTTATACGTCACTGCGTGGTGGGAGCGGGCTCGATCTGCGTACGGTGTCGAATCGTGCCGAGGCGGAGGCGCTGGTGCATAGGACGCAGAAGGAGATACTGGATCTGGCGGAGGTTCCTGGAGAGGAGGTCGTCCCGGAGACGGATCGAGTCCCGCTTAGTGCGCGGTTGGCCGCGTATGGAGAGATCTTGGCGCTCGAGCGACGGTTCGCGAAGGGGGAGAAGCAGAGGGAGCAGTGGACGTGTAGGAGTGATAGCGAGGAGGAGGTACCGACTTTGCCGAAACCTCCAAGGAGTGCAACATTGGTTCGTGATGCCGCGTTCGGTACGCCACGGCGTGTGGAGATTGGACTTGGTTCGCCACCGCCGTCGAAGTCGAGCTCGTTTCGACTGAGTCCGGCGAAGGCACCGCGGTTGCGGCGACCGCATACGGCGGAAGGTAGTGGAAGGCGTGAGTGGAATGGAGGTAAGTGTTCATTCTGCAAGTGTCCGTGAGATTCTTATAACTGATTTTCTTTTCGTTTGACAGCCGCTCGCACCAACTTGTCCAACCCTCGAGACCTACGCCCTCTCAGGGTGCCGACTCGATCTGTCTCGAACCCTCCCGAGAACGAGACCTTACCAACTGGGGAACAGGTCGCTGTTCTGAGCGTCATCGAGACCGCACCAACACCGCTGGGCTCTCCTCAGCAAGAAAGCATTCGTGTCCAATCTCATCGCTCCAACCCATCCCTTCGTCCTCCACCACCACTGTCGAAAGCTACACCTTCAAACGGATCCGTTCCCAGTCTCCCTTTGGTTGGCATCCCTCTTACGCGGGTGTCCACAGTTCCACTCCAAGAATCCTCGCCGACTTCGCCCAATCCTTTCACCACACCAGATACCCGAGCGAAACACAAAGGCAGTGCGAACAAACTAGCGCGAATGGGCTTTACAGTCGACGCGCCGCAAGCAATGCCAGTCACTCCTCCGTCATCGTCGCGTCCCGCAACAAAACGATTCGGAGGCATCAAGTCGCTCATGCAGAGTTTGAAGGGGAGATCGTAACTTGTTTTTATGTATCCTGCTATTTGTTATCACTGCTGTACCACTTCGCATTTCATATGTTTTCTCATTGGCATTTTCCGATTTACCGACACATTGTCGTGTTCGTCAACACTTGTACTTCACTCTCTTGCTATATCCACTTTGTTGTCGTTGTCGTACCATGTCCCTACGAACAAATATATCATTCATTTTATGTGACCCTGTGCCATTATGCTTATAGACGTTCGGCAGCTTGAGTTCCAGGAAGAAACAAAGCTGTTGTAGACAATGACCTGTTTCCTTCGCCTGCCATGGCTTTCGCAACGATACTGGACAGACCGTCCATCACTGACCGTCTTTTCGACCACTGTTCACCTGCCAACATCGGGCGCATCGGACTACGTTAAGGATATTTACAGAAGAAGTATCCCATATCTCCGGCGCCTTAAGTGAAACTGGACATCAACAAATCACTTAAGTCCAATCCGCCACGGAATCCGCCGGACCCCGTTGTTCAGATGGTCTCGGCTTCTGCTTCTGCCACCATTGCGCAGTGACTTTTCGCTTCCCACCACCTCCTGCACTGAAGTGTCAGTTGTCATTCGATGACGACTCAGGTCAATTCCGAACAGCATGTTCAGTCAAAGATTCTAACAGAATTGAATTGAGGAACTTTTAGGGGTAAAGTATATGATTTGTTGCAAAGAAAATAAAATACGAAATCAACATGTAATGCAAACTGATCTTCACGACGCAGAAGGTCTCCCGCACTCGATATCATTCATCGGCAGTCATTAGAGGGATGGTGGGGTGAGTCCAGATGGCGTCAAACCTTCCAACCGTTGTCGCGTTCTGGGATGTGGATGAGATCAGTCCGTCGAGGTTCTCGTGTATGCCATCCATCTTCTCCTCGACGAATTTGAACCGCGCAGGCTGACATTCTGCGTAGATGTCCATGAGACGTTCGCCCCAATCGCACAGTGCTGTATGATAGGGTTCATACTCCGGAGGGATAGCCATCTCCCGAACTTTAGAATTATACAGGGGGTTACTTTCGTCGCGAATGCTAATCGAGGGAAAGCAAGACTCGGCGGCTTGGCGGCGCTCGTCGCTCAAAGTTGGGAGAAGGTGTTGGGTCGGAGGTTCTCTAGCTGGCACTGTATAAACGAGAAACCATAATGCTACCCACCATAGCGATTCTGCGTCGTGAAGATAATTTTGAACGAAGAAGCCGATTTCGCCTTTGCGGGGCAATCTGTGGTTAAAATGAAATATATACTCTCCACTGCAGACTTCGGCCGCCATAAAATATGGAGTTCCCTGAATTTCAGATCAGCAAATGAATATATGGCCAAACTGGGCTTACTGAAAGATCCCCATGCACAGTGTCTCCAAGTGGCCTCTCGTAAGGCATTACGAATTCGAGGTCAGCCAATTTGCCGACGTTATTGACAACAAGAATGTTGCTGATGCTTATGTCTCGGTGCACCAGTCCCATCTTTTGCAGCAGAATAAGACCTGTCGAAAAATGTATGGGCATCGCACAAAGTCGGATAGGATCGATCGTACCTTTGTTCGCACCACAAATGCCGTCGAAGACATCCCCAAAATTTTGGGCCTGTGAAATAGCTACACCAACCTCGTCGAAGACAATGCGATAATGCTGCTTATTAACGACCGCCTTCTTTAAGCGCCGAGCCAACGAGTGCGGTACGTCGAGCGGGTGGGTGCTCTTCCCTAACAAATTTTCACTGGAAAAGAGGCCAGTAGAAGCAACCTTAGGAGGGGGAGCAGCGGGTGTTGGAGAGTTGTCAGCGTGACTTAGATCCAGTCGTGTCGCTTCAGGCTCCAAACAATTTCGGCGAATGAGTTCAAATGTCGTATCTCGTGTGCCATTCAGGAGGACGTGTTCGTCACCTCGAAACTTTAGAAAGTGATTTACGGCCAGAATTCGATCTTGTTCTGATTCCCAATTGAACGCCTTGATCGACCTGTATCGCTCTCCTTCAGCGACGCGAGTGGTTTCGATCCACGTGTCCTTCAGAACGCGTGTCGGTTCGTTGAGTCGTTCGAGTGTTACGGAATTGAGTCGCTCAACCTCCCAAACGCGGGTACCGTGACTGACTACAAACTGGGCGCCTGTTTCGGATATAACACGCATCGTGCGGTACGTTTCAATCTCGCTTCCTAGTTGGCAGCGAATGATGAACTGTTCTGTTTCTCCGATAAACACACGTTGTACAGTGGGATCAAAACCCAGTTCCTGCTCCGACGCCTTGCAGAAGGCTAGGATGATGGCTAACAATGTATCCAACTGAGAGAAAAGTCAGTTTCGATCGCCGAGTGACAGTTCCTGGGCTCACATCCTCCATGAAATCAAATTCATCAGAGACAGCAAATCCGGAACGATCGCAAAACCAGACCCGCATAGAGGAGTCTTCGACGGTGAACGCGAAGGTGGCACGCCGACAAGGGTCAAGAGCCATCACTAAAGACATGCTCCACAAGACCTTGGAAATGTCCTATGACCGTGCTCGTATCAGCAAGGTGGGAGTGATACAGGGAACGGGACACTCACATCAAGAATGTTTGCCGAATTCTTGGATTTTTTGTACTCTAGAGTTGCCGCAATATCTGTCCACGAAATACCTGCTACCTTTGCACGATAACCGGACTTATCGACCCTGGCAGGACCAGTCGACCTCTTCTTCTTCGTTACTAGACAAGCATCCGGGCGAGTCTTGTGTGCAGATTTATCCGATGATATCGGCGATGTGTCCGGGCTGTCCTGCATGGTCACGGCGGCAGATTTGCAAATACGAAGGCTCTCGGCGGCTTGCGCGATCTCATTGAAAATGGTGGAAAGCGGGTGAAAAGTGACTGATTCTGACTTGTCGGAACTCGATGGAGTAGAAAAGCCCATTTTCTTCGCCATCCACTGCTTATCTGACGTGATTTTGAGTGTGTCTTTCACGCGCTCGATGTCGTTCTTTGAGACATGCGGGAGTAGTGCAGCTTGGAATTGAGACAGAGAATACTGAGGAATCTCCCCGATCAACTCCACCAGACTCTTGCGTTTACTCTCCAGACCACTGGGGTCGAAAGTAGGCTTTGCCTTGCGTGGTGTGCTATGAACGTACGAGGGAGACATGGTTCAACCTTACATAAGATACACGTGATGAGCAAGAGTCATCGCAACTCTCTAGCCTCCTCTTTCGTCAACAACCTGGGCACTTCGCACACCAGTTCAATAAGCACCAGAAGACCTGCTAGTCAGTTCCTGGACCTCCAAGAAGCACGGCCGGGAGAACCCAAAGCATCGGAAACCAGTGTATGGACAACGCCAGTGAAGTTCACCGATTGGTCGGAAACACTCGTCAATCATCTTTAGATGCTACGGAGCCACTCTGAAAAGTTGCGAGAAGCATAGTGGGAAGCTGTCGTCTGCGGCGTCGACCGGACACGCCTTTCCTTCCAGGTTCGTCACCATTCCCATTCCCGCAATCGTATTATTATCTGAAACCTCGTATTTGAACTTTCTATGTATACTACAGGCGACTTAGGATGCTTGGAAGCGATTGGAAGAGCGGTGGACGAGCGCGTTGATCGTCAACATCAACCTCACGAACAGCCTTTGACCGCCATCCTCGCCAATCCCTCCGCCTCCGCAACGCCTCGGACACCTCAAGCGACAGTCCAGAACATGTCTAGGGCCCCACGAATGACAACTCGACGTCTTCAAGAGCATCGGAGAAGACCAAGATCGCAAGCTCGGCACCAGCTGAACCACCACCTCCGTCCAATCAACTCCCCCATTTCCGCCATCTCAACGCTCGAACGCCTCTTCAAGCACCCTGAGCAGACTTCCACGGAGCGCCATGAGTTATGTTGGGGTCTGATCAGAACAAGGGCGTCATACGCCCGGTTCTGGTGGGTGCCACCTCCATCTCACTTCAGGACGCCGAAGAGAATCAGCACGGCCAACGATCTCGAATTACGACGACGGTCACTCACGCTGGACACCAGCCAATGTCAAAATACAACTATGCAAAGCTTGAAGTCACACCGATCGGAGGACGAGGAAATCGATGAAGGCGTCGGACAGTTTCGGTGCAGTGCCATGTACGTCATTCACTCCAGTTTTCTAGCTCTTCGCTTGCTTTGAAACTTCTCACTAACATTATGTCTATCCACTACAGGTATCTCCCGAGGAGTGGAGCGAGCGGTCAAGCGGCTGATGTACACCATCGATCGTCGACGCCGGCTGCGACAACCCATCTTACCTCAGCGTCCTGCCACCATCAATGTCTCGCACTCCATTCCGCTTCTGGCAACACAGAAGACACGTTAGACGACATTGCAGAACCAAGTACGACAACTCGACCCCAGCAAGTGCGTCGACGAACACGGAGATAGCATCGGCAGCACACCACCACTTTCAACATCCAACTCCTCGCCATCTCAAAGGCCCAGCGTGCCATCAAGACAATTCAAGCATCCCATCCGGACCTCCACAGTCCCTTTCCGGCGAACTGAACATGTAAAACAGAACGCGGCGTATTCACGCCTTGTTCTGGTGGATCAGGACGACGGCGATCAGCACGACACGCGAACTCAGCACACGACCCATAGTCTCACATGAGCCACATCTCGATGTTGGGGACAACCCCGCGGGGAGTGTGAGGATGAACGGATGCACCGAGGAGACGGAGTATCTGACGACGACGTAGCGGCTCTTGTGCAGTACCAGGTTTGTACCCATTCCACCCCGATGGCATTACGTCTATCTAATACAAGTACCTTACGAAGAACGGAAACGATTGGACGAGTGGTGGAGCGGCGTCGATCATGGACGCGGCCCTAGCCACTTGTCACACCCAGCCTCCTAGCACCTCACCATCTCACCCTCCGCCTCCGCGATGCCTTTTTTTCCACATAAAAAACCCGCGCTTGGCACCTTCCCATCCTTCCTTTCTCCCAGCAATGACTACATCTCCTCAAGCATCTCCCAAAATCGCAGACAACACTCCATCATCGCTACTGTTTAGACCTAGAGGCTAGAAGACATCCACGTTGGCCGCGTTGCAGAATGCGGACGTTCCGGAAGACATTTTGACTACCGCCCAGCCTACCATCACCAGATCGCGCAGTCGGAATCCATCGTTCTCGTATACACGTCCGTCGGGTTGGTGGACCACTAGAGACTCGAATCGGCCATGGACGGATCACTACCCACCTCAGAGGAAATACACGGTTCCGCCTGAGCAGGAAGATCGATGGCAGCACACGCGGCAGGTTAGTTCTCTCTTTTCTTGAGTTTATTCTCTCCACGTATCGTGTACCCCTCGCCACTCATATCGCCACCTTGTCGCACCATGATACCGTCGATCATCGCGTGGCGATGTGCATCCTCGACTATAATCATCATAGCTGATTCGGCGACGAGCTCGCGTGACTCTTTCGGCCGCTAAATATTCATCCACGTCCCACCGTCCTTGTGACTCCAGTTTACGTCGTTGCTGATGCACGTCTGTTACAGCGGGTCTCCATCGCGCTTCGATCGGTCTTGGGAGACACGCTCGACATCACACACGAGCTTCTCTCCATTGGCGCCGATACTCTCAAGTACGCACCAATTCCGGGACTCCAAGAGGTAGCCCATATTCTATTAACGATACGGGATTACCTTCAACTTGTCGAGGTTCGTTTTCATTGTTCAAGTACCCAATCGCACTGCTTACGAGAAGGTGCTGCAGACGAACAGGTTGGCATGCCTTCGACTGACCGAACGGTGTGCCGAGATCCTATCGCCTGGGCGCGCGCGCGGTCGGCGCCGCCGCGGGATCCCGCGATCCCGCCCGATCGCCGCCCGATTCGGCGCGCCGCCCCTCCCCGCGCCGCCCGGGCCGCGCGCCGAATCGCGCGCCGATCGGGCGGGTTCCCGCGCCCCCGCGGCCGCGCCGACCTCCCCCCCCCTCCTCTAATTTTTTTTCCACACACCCACACACACACAACCACACAGAGAAGGGAGATACTGTCATTCCATTTGAAAGCTAGTTGAAAAAAATGAGATGAAAAAAATGAGAAGGGAGGTGAGCGAGGTGAGTACGAATTCCAGGGAGAGAGGAGATGCAGAAAATAAATGTACGAATTAGTGTGATTATGACCAATGTATTCCAACACATGTGTGTTGCTTTGTGGACGACGAATTATTTTGCACTTGAAAGTGTCAGAAGTGAAAACAAAAAAGGCGGGACATTGACGGTCACTGAGTAGAGCTTTCAGTCACATTTTTAAACCTCCGCTCAAGTTACTGATTCTGACGCAAAACGCACCCACCGTTCACCACCAGCTCCAAATTCCACCTTCAATAGTGTATTAAAAAAGTAATTTAAACATTTTTTGGGCGCTATTTTAAAATTGAGAAAAGGATGATTATATATACAAGTTCTACAGCAATAAACATTACAGGGTCACCTGCGGTTGCCGGCATTGCCTATCCCCAATCTAAATATAGTTTTTTGACGCCGCATTCACTTCCAGACCGTGTTGGTTTCCCGTTTCTCCTAAAAAAACAAAAATTATGAATAAATTGGCTAGGGCTGAACACAAGTTCCGGTATACTTGCAGGTAGTCCGAGTTGAGATCCGTGAGAAGCTCGCAAGTACGGATCCCTCTGGGTCCGAATCACCCGTTTTCCCACGGATCTTCAACGGACGGATCTGAGTGAGTTTTTTTGGTGCGCAACCTACTTGAGTACAACAGTGTGTCAATTTTTTTTTGATCAATTAAAACATATACATTTCAACATCAAATTTTTCGATCGCCAACTACATCATGTCGAAGCTACTTCGACTTGTCGTTATCCAGTAGATCCGATATCAACTCATCATCCATGTCCACAAGCTCCGGTATCTCCGCCTCCTCCCTCCTCCTCCGTCATGGGCCCTGTTTTCATGTATCCTTGAAAAGCCTCAATCGAGATTACATCGACCATTCGGCTCTCATTTACGATGCTAAGGACTGTTTCCATGTAAGGTAGGCGTCATCCAAACCCCGCAAGGCGTGATGTTATGTCACATATGTCACGTCACGCCGCCAAATCTTGAGGGTCGGACCTCAATTTCTTAGTATCGGCGGCGAGGGGCTCGGTCCACCAAATGTAAATTCATTCTAGTGTGAGGCAAGTGTAATTAGATAGTATAAATGATAATTAAAGCATAGGCCATGAATGACCGTGAATTCAGGCTTTTCCGGCTTTCTCCAGCTCCTCCATTATCGTGTTCGGGAGAACGCGGTGACCGTGGTATCGTTTCGTCGCCCACGCCGCCTGAGAACCACTCAATCCCTTCGCATACGCGTCCATGAATCTTGCCGAACGATTCGCGTATCTAGGGGCAAAGTCAAGATCCAGCCAATACATCAACAATAATTCAATGTACCGATGAATTTGGAGAGGAGGAACGTCGTCCAGGCAAGCGACGATGTTCTTTTGCATTGCTTCGAATGATTGAGTGCGAGGGGTGAGTCGATAACGAAGCTTTGCAGCTCCCCAGTATTGCTCAATGAAATTAAGCTCACAGTGGAACTTCGGATAAAAATCGCATTCATGGCCGCGTGCCGTGATGACTTCTTCGAGGTGAGACTTTGGCGCTCCGAAAGTCCGGTTGGTTGAAGAGGATTCGACGACAGCAACAATTGGTGGCGCCCTCCTTACACTTGAAGTCTTTACACTGGGCAAGCAACTTGTCGCGCCAAAGTCCGCGCTCCCGTAGAATTACCTCCATCCCCTTGAACCATCTGGGTTTCTCTTCGTGGTCGAGTGGGTAATAAAATTCTTGAGGTTCACCATTCGGCATTGTTCCTGGACGCATTTTGGGACCACCTTTGATGTGAGTCCAGCCGAGTTTTTCGCCTTTCGTCATGTTAGGGCTGAGCACGAGTCCGGCTCATCACAAGTACCCATGGGTAGGATCCGTAACCCATGGGTATTTTCCACTGAAATGCTTGACTCGGATCCGTATGGGTAGACCCTGACGGGTTACCCATACCCACAGATCCTACCCACAAGTACTTGCAATGGACTGAGAGAAGTATTTTCAGCCATATAGTATGATTATTAAGACTAATACAGTCTTCTATATGTATACAATGATGGTTAAATATAGTTTTATATTGATTGACATGCATTGTGTATTGATTTTATTGAATTATAGCTTTCAAAACCTAAAATATCCACTATATTGTGAGTTATCCATGAGTTACCCATGAGTACCTGTACAGGTGATCCATACCCATGCAGGCTTGGCTGTCATTTTAGTAAAACTATCATGACTGTTGCCATATGGCCATAGTGAGTAGGTCCCTGTAAGAGTTTCACTACATAGTTTTACTATCCTGACTTGTAGTGTAGGGCCAATGCAATGCATGGCCAGACGATTCCTTTTTTTTTCACTAAATACAAATTATGATACATCTTGGTTGTTCATACATGAAAACATATTTATAATGCAATCATTTTTTTAATTTGTGATAAATTAATGTAACTGCACTTCTGCCACTTGCAAAATTTAGATTTCTTGATGAAATATCTCTTAGTTTGCCTTTGAATTCACATAAGGCCCCTGTTGTCATTCCGTCATGAAACCACACATCCTTATTGTCATCAATGACTTGGCTTGTAAAGTGATAATTTCCATGATATATTATTCCTGCCAACTTTAGATTACTTGATTGTCCAGTCAAATTAGTCATTTTAATTGTATAATCTATTGTGGCATTTGGATTAGAGATAATAATTGCCAAAATAGAGGGTACCTTCTTAAAATGTATTTCCTGCATTTTATGCTGATTACACAGTTGACAAGTTGCTCGTGACTGCCCGTGAACGTAGTGATTAATTAATTCTTGTGTAGAATGCACTTCAAATGACAAATGTTGATCTATAACGCATGAACGCAAATTTTTCTCAGTTCTAGATTGACATGCTGCACATATCAAAACTTTCTTTCCAATTGACCGCTTTGTCTTAAAAACATGTTCAACAAGATTTGCAATACTTGTTCCAGTTTTTCCTTTTGGAAACTTTTGCATGTTGGAATGATGAATATTTTCTCTTATTCTATCTCTTCCTTGCTCCGGAGTATAGGTTTCATTGTCAATTTCTACAAAAATATCAGTCAATTCTTCTAAAACTGGTAATTTCTGTGCAAACTTTTCAAAGTTTTTCGATTGCTCTGAGAAGAGATTTTTCAAAATTGTGAATAAAGAATCATATGCACAGCTCCAATCATGGCTGTTCCATTTGAATCCTTGTGGCATTCTTTGAAGCACAGAAGTATGATTTGTTGTACTATTATCTTCCTCTTCAGTAATGTCACTGGGTGTCGGAGTGTGAGGTGCGATACATATCTTTTTTGATAATTTATCTGCATCAATTTCATCCTCTGCCTTTCTTTTCAATGTGTTATCTTGAATCATATTTGAAACAATTTCACTAGGAAGATTGTCTTTGCAGATAGTATCTGGGGTAGTTGTGTTTTCGGTGTGCAATAATTTCAGTTTTTTGAGTGGTTGGATATCAGCTACAATTTTTTGTGAAGATGTTTTTGTAAGTATTCTCCAATCCGAATCATTTGCTTCTGGCAGTTCAAAAGGATCACGAGTTGTCCATTTGATGGCATCATGAACATTTTCTGGAATATAACTTTCACCTTTCCATTTCTGAAACTGTCTTACAAGCGTGTTTCGACGGTGACCGTTAATATCTGAATGCAATTTACCTTCATATCTGAGCTTGGTTATCTCGTCTAATATTTCTAGAGTTCTGTACTCCAATCTCAATGCACCTGATGCACGTCCTTGAATTTTGCTGCTATCAAATCCTTGAAGAATAATTGTTCCATTTGCTGTAGTGCCTCTTGATAAGCAAGTGTAGTATGATTGATGATTTGAACAGTTATTCAAATCCATGACATTGAATTGGCGTGTTCTTCCTTGACAAGCATAATCAGTCATGGCAAAATTAGGGAGTACTGGAATTTGTTCTCTTGAAATACTCACTTCATTGCCATTTGATAATTGGCATTTTATTTTCAATTTATTTTGAGAGATTGGAACAATGTTCAATGGAAGACCCTCAACTTGCACATCTCTTGGAGGATTTACAAGTTTGACAAACAAAGTTTCTAAAACTTGCTTGTTATATTCATTCATATGCGCATTCCATCCAACAACAGTTGCCTCTGCTCCGTTTGTAAC
>ML170235.1:110140-123361 GCA_004355085.1 Rickenella mellea | reverse complement strand
ATCTACCATATCTCCAGGTCTATCGGCGATTCCTCCGCCTTCCGGATCCTAGCTCTCGATGAGCGAGATGAAATCGATTCAGCTTACGAGAGTGCCTTACCTGGGCGGATAAGATGAACGATATCAGCATATCGGAGTCGATCCATGATAACTTGTTGAGGATCGAGAGTGCCGAAAGGACCCAGAAGCTATAGCAAACCTGAATGCGATCCGAGATGAGATTCAGCGCCGTCGTCAAGGTTACGAAAACCGCAAAAGTTAGCCGAACGCACATCTTCCAATTTCTCCGGGCGTCCATTCAAGCCTCCATTGGGGAGCTGTCGCTCTGCTAGCCACCACGCGAGCATGTCGTGATCCACCTCATTCAATCGATCCATGATTGAAAGTGCCGCACAACACACGAAAACTTATACGACAAAGAAATCAGCTTGACAGGTTTGGATCGACCCGTGCAGGACAAACCTTGACCGGCATGACTTTCCGCCCCAGGACTGCTCCCAAATCCACCATCGAAATTCCGGCACTTTCGTATATGTGCAACGGTTTTCTCGATATCCAACAACCCCAGCTTTCCGACGAGCGATAGAGCGGAAACTGCGCAGTACGTGAACCGCGTATCGGTCTCACCAAAGAAGTCGCCTGAGAATGATCCTGAGGGATTCTGTAGCGACAAAATGTCTATCCATCAGGTTGAGATGACGAGAACGCCACAGGACTAAGACGAACGAACGTACACTTCGTGACTCGGTCAACGTCTAATCGGTCCAATGCATTCTGGATAGCTAATATTTGTATCGCGCTAAGTGTCGGTAATATGTGTGCGTCGTGTTCGGGGTGTGCGCCGAAACCGCCTGTGGATGCAAATGTGACTGAGTCACTCGCCACAAGGTTGTCTGTGCAGGATGGGAATGCGAACCTGCCTCATCATCCCAACAACTCATCACGAACTGAATCATATCATCTCGAGGAAGAGCGTCTTGTCGATTCATTACGCATAACGCGGTCAAACCCCAGTAGACGCCATTGAGCCGCAGATGACTGGTCAAGTGATACGCTAGGTCGTCCTGGTGCTATATCAACGTCAGACGGCATTCCTTTCCAGAATTCACGGCGCAAATATGCTCACTTTATCCAGAGATTGGATGTAAGAGACATGCAAATCAGTAAGCAGTTCGTTAGACATGAATGAGACGAATGGTCATCTGACGCCACACTGGGAGCACAGTTTCGGAGGTGAGTTGTTCATTATTTGCGCATGTTGACCAAATCCTTCTCATGAATACACCGATTTGTGAGCTCCCTCCAATTGGAGGGATGGATCGTTGAGTACCACTCGGCTATTAGCCGAGCACGTGAGTTGATGGCCGCGCCGGGTCGGAGATGCGCCGTTTCCGCGGCGTGCGACCTTGTAAATAATGAATAAGAACGACATTTGAAGGGCGGGGCGGGCTCGTCGACGGCAGTGATGAGCGCGCCATCGTCTGAGCCGCGAAAACAACTCCTAATTTAAATATAGATGATGTAACACTAATTCCCGGCATTTTTGGAATAAATGCAAGAAATCAAACGGTATTCGGCGCATTATGAAGCGCGCCACATCGCATATACCGTCTGAAAGACGTTGGTGCCGTCCCGAACGTCGCTCAGATTTGTCATGCTCATAACTAGTAAATATAAATTACTTACTGATTATCCTTTACCGCTTAAAATATCTAACAAATCCTAGCGACGTTCGGGAAGTCACCAACGTCTTTCGGACGGTATATGCGATGTGGCGCGCTTCATAATGCGCCGAATACCGTTTGATTTCTTGCATTTGTTCCAAAAATGCCGGGAATTAGTGTTACATCATCTATATTTAAATTAGGAGTTGTTTTCGCGGCTCAGACGATGGCGCGCTCATCACTGCCGTCGACGAGCCCGCCCCGCCCTTCAAATGTCGTAATTATTCATTATTTACAAGGTCGCACGCCGCGGAAACGGCGCATCTCCGACCCGGCGCGGCCATCAACTCACGTGCTCGGCTAATAGCCGAGTGGTACTGATCGACTGTACACTCCTCCAATTGTCACAGATTGGTCGACGCAATTGCAGAACAGCCAAAGAACGAGGTTCGAACCCTGCTTAGGTTTGGTTGATTCCAACTAAGTCTTCAAAAAACGCTCAAGTAACATACATGCTGACTGCGCTCTTCAAGAGACGTCATTGAAAAAATGGACTGTTAGCTGACGGTGATCATGCCGCCATTCGTGGTCTTTGAGATACTGACAAATGTGTATCACTGTGGGTGGATGTCTGTTCATTTTTCCCGCAACATGGACTGTGTTCAAATTTTTCCTTACGGGTAACCAGTTCATCCTAAAGGCTTGCCATACGGACGAAAACCCACAATCATCAATACTGTATCTGTTGATCAGCTGGTTATCTCATCTTGGCTGTGCGCTTCCAATTAGGTCTAAGGTCCATTATTGAACCCGTCAGTTGGGCTTCCATCTTCGTTTGGACCTTCGCCACCTAACATCAATCGACCTCCAAAGCAGTAATCTAAAAACTGGCGTATATTTCATTCAAAATGTCTTTCCGGGGACTTTTCTTGAATTAACCTGTGAGAGCGACGGGTCTGAAGTGATCAGTGCTGAATGGGAGAACAAGAAGGCTCAGAAGGTTAGTTGGCACACCATTACGGCAGTCATAGAATTGCTATGTTTATCTCTTTGGCCGTGCGGAGTAGTGGCACGTCCAAGTCATCGACATAGTATGCAAATGGTCACAGTGGAATGCAAAAGTTGTCATTAAGAACTGCGAAAGCATGAACTACGCTGACTGTGGCGTCGAAGCCAAGCAAGGCAGTCCTGTCGTCGGTCGTTCGATCACCCCGGAGCTTGCACAGAATTGAACAATTACTACAGTGACTTCAGCTACATGTTGCACCTGAGTTTAAGCACCGATGGCCCATGAGTTGAGACGTTCAACATCATCAAAAGGATCGAGCCTGCGGATGAGTCTGCGGATGTTATTAATAAACTTTACTGGGGTTTTCCCCGTGCATTTGGTCCACTCGGAGAATCAGTAAGCCCGCCACACAGCATTCACTGCATGAGAGCATGTACGACATGCATTTAAAGGTTCAACTCGGAGACAATCCAGATGGGGAGAGAAATCAGTGGGAGTTCATACCGGTGGAATAAAGTGAATGTCGTGCAATTCATGTATGGATCTTTGCAATGTCAATATATGTGATGTCAGGAGGACTTCCCAGCACATGTTACGGGCAAAAGTGCGGTGGCCATTATGTATCACATCCACCCCGGTTTTTAGTATCGCAGACGTCACAGAAATGTCGATTCCCTAACCGTCAGTCGTGGTTTCGCGAAGACTTCACACTGTCCAAGGAAATGTGCTGTCTTTATCTGCCCACATGCGCTCGTCTTTCACGACGGATCGCAATATAGAAGTACTGAGGAATAGATGGCTCCAATCGCCATCTCATAGACAACGTAGTTTTGGGTTTCACACATAGTTGGCATTCGGGTTTACATTCACGAACAGTCCGTTGAAAAACCTTGTGCCCGGAGAGATCAGTAACAAGGCAGTAGGATTCCAACGAAATCGTGAAAGTCGCATTTCGGGGACGATATGTATGAGGACGTGCCAACTCACACGACTAAGCGTACGAGCTCCGACTTTCCTTCGCTGCCGCGTGGAAGTGGGAACGTGAGATGTGGCCTTCATTATTGACAACAGGCGGAATGACTCAGATCGAGCCCGGATCGGTCTATTGCGTTGGGACGCGGGCATGAAATAGTCACAGATAAGCATTGTAGTCTGCCTCGGTTAACCTGTAACCCCAATGCTGCACTACTCGGTCTTGTCAGCGACGGAGCATAAAGGACAGTCAGACATATGCTTACGCGTCTGTCGTATTATCGGTGAGATAGACTCATCGTCCCATGCGGCTCCAGCTGATGCAATTTTGTTCACCAACGACCGCTTGAACCTGCCTGACGTTCCACACACACCCAACCCTAAACACGGTGCGTCAACGCCGGTGAGCGTGTATTGGACTAAAGCAACTCACATCGTCTGATCTGCCGCTCATCGTCCGGAGTCCTTCTACCAAGATAAAACCGGCAATACCATTGGAACCACCCGCGAGGATCTTGGACGTTGATCCAGCCAGCTCGTTCCCACTCAATCAACGACTGTCCAGCCTTGACTCCGTACCTGTTCGTTTTTGAACGATACACGTGCGAAGTGAGGTATATTGAGACGTCAAGACCGTCGTACCATGTCGCGGGAAATTCGGAGTAGTCCGTTTCTGGCAGGTCGCAGTTCAGGAGCGAAGAATGATGACGTCTGTTTGGACTTCGGTTAATTCAGTGAAAGTTTCGATAGGTTGGTACTTACCGGAATGTGGTCCCACCGAAAGACCCAGATCGAATCATCTCCTCTGGTGTCATATTAGGCTTGAAATGTGGCTCAGACGAGAATACGAGGGTTCCATCCTCGCTGCGTTCTGGCAGCGGTGCACGACAGTCAGGGTCCCACATTTCCAACTCATCGTGCTGAGATTCTGGTATCTTAGGATTTGGAATTCGACGGAGTTCAACCCGGGACGTGGATGTCGAGGCAGGTGGACTAGGCTCATCCGGAGTTGAAAGAAAATCGATTGGGTCCGAACTTGGTGGTGGCAAGGCTGCAGAGAGGCGCGAAGACTTGCGACGCGGTTCAAGTACACTCTCAGTAGATGGCCTTGGGCGTTTCTTTGGTTTCTTCTCACTGGCATCCGCTGGCTGAGACTGCGATACGCGTTGACGGCTTCGTTGACATCCGTTCAAGATATGTTCTGTTTCCAAACTCACCTTCTTGTTTACGACCTTGTTTTGAAAGATTCCAAGTGATTTCAACAATTCTTGGTTTCTCCTTATGTTCTCCTCCCTCTCTAGCTCGTACTCTGATAGTCGAGGCATGGGTGGTGCAAGGGAAGAAAGGAAGGTCACACAGCACGTGACAGTGTGACCAAGGGCGTCAAACATCGTTTCCCTTTTGACCACAGCAACATCATGCCTCGAAAAGACTCAGCAACCGCACAACCTACTGCACAAGCACAGCAAGAGGCGGCGTCGGATGGTATTGATAACTATGAATTACCGAAATCTGTGGTGACCCGCATCGCTAAGAGCGCGGTAAGTTGTGTCCATCAAATTCTGTGAGCTGCCTGCCTGATTTGCCGTGTGTTGCTGTCGGTGGCAGTTGCCAGAGAATGCGAAACTACAGAAAGATACGGTTCTTGCGCTTGTGAAAGGGTCAACAGTTTTCATCAACTATCTAGGTACGCGCGAACACCGAATGTGATGGATAGCCATGAACTTACACGATCGCTTCACAGCTGCTACGTGCGTGTGTCGAAAGCAAACACGTTCATGTCCATTTTTCTGACGTTTTTCAAGTGCCCATGATATGGCCAGTTCTCGTCAACATAAATCAGTTTCCGCGTCGGACGTTCTTAAAGCACTTGAACTCATTCAATTTGGGGACATGGTAGATGGACTCCAGGAGGAACTAAAAGGCATGTTATGAATTTCAATATCACCCCGTTGTGCCGGCTAACCGATCGTCCATGACCAGTCTACCGCGAAGTCACCAAGAACTCGAAGAAAGGGAAAGCTTCTGGCGCCACATCAGCAAACGGAAAGGGGAAAGGCAAAGAACGGGCCACGTCTCCTTCCGGGCAAGGCGTGGATGCCTCAGAATCTGCATCTACCGCTCCCGAAACGACGCAATCCGCAGCACGAGCGGGAAGTACGACGCCGGACGATGACGAGGAGATGGAGGACGTGCGTGCTGACGCCGACGATCCGGAAGCAGAGCAGCTTGAAGACGATCCAGAGTTGGAGGACGACGAGCTGATGGATGACGGAGGGCCGGATGGTGAAGCTGAGGATGATGATGGGGAACCCCTGGTGGATCGTATGGCGCTTGAGGAGGAAGAGCTGAGGGTGGACGCCAAGAAAGCTAATCTTGATAATGATGACGCTGGCGACGCAGTGGGCTGAGTATACATCGTCAGAAGCGATGGCGGCGGAATCGAACATCAGCGCATGTTCAGAATGACATTATACACCACAATCATACTTGTCCGTCTTTTAAGAAGTTTCGCGAGAGGATGAAGGTTCAGACTTCAAGATGATCGGTAGGCGATGAAGGGAGACCGTGTATCTGTTCGCATTTATTGTTTCTCCAAAGTACATTATTTTTACCATTTGCATCGTATCATGCTAGTACCTGTACGGCCACGGACTGATCCGCTTCCCCGTTAGCCAATTATATATGATCACTACAATGGAAAAGACGCAAAGGAACCAAAGCATAGTCACGAGGTAAGTGAGAAGCATCACGAGGCATAGTTTGAACAGAAAGAACAACATTGATCCGTGACCTCTGTCGGGGAAAGAAAATACTGGGCACGATATTACTGTCCACATCACCAGAATTAATGGTGGTGGGCCAAGTATGGCCAAACCTATGGCCACAGAGACCGAGCCGAATATCAAAGTGAAGAGAATTCTGCACGGTCTGCGAACTAAACCATGTGCCATAGTCCATGTCATCAGCGGACAAAATCTTCGACACAGTCCAGATAAACTTCGTACTTCGCATCCAGTAATTCGTTTCGAACAACCATGGAAGATCATATTTTGACTCTGTCTCGTACAGACCAAGCCAGTACAGTATAACCTGAGTGTCGATCAGATTTCGTTGATGAATCCAAACATGTTATCAGCATGGATAGGGTCGTACGCACCCCATTGCAACCACAACCCCGAGGACCCACTCAAGTGTTGTAGGTGCAGCAGACTCTCCTTGATACGCTAGGGCCGCCTTGGAGACACCGAAAATTGTCGTAAGCGAAATAACAATAATCCTGTAACCAGTAAGCTTTGGGTGACGTGGCTCTGGTTGAGCATGTAGTATAAGAATATGCTCATTCGGATCGTCAAAGACACCGTCGTTGAGCATCGTCGGCCAGAGCCCAGAGTGCAGATGCGAGTTCTGTTGTTGGTTGTCGGGGTATCAAATTTTTGACACCAATCCTGAATTTGCGGGAAAGGTACGATAACGTAAGTGTGTTAGACGACTGGAAACGGGATTCTCAGTGGTTATCTTTGGGGGAAACATCGTGGCTGGATGGGTTTGTTGACGAAAAGCAAGAAATTCTTGCTTTTCGGCCATGTACATAGGGAGCTTTGTGAAAAAGTTGGTTCCCTGAGCTTGTGACAAGCCCAATTCATAAGCTGTGACCAAAAAAATGGAAGCATTTTTCCAAATATGGACTCAGCACCAGCAACACCAGTCTCTGACAGACAAGTAACGGCAATTTCCAAAGAAAAGACCGCGTCGGCCACTGCACAGAATGGCAACACTAGACCATCCCGCACCTTGGATTCTGTCCGCGAGCAGGTTGCTGTTGGTGTTGCGGTTCGCGCAATCAGCAAAGCTCAGGACATCGACGGTGTCAAAGTCGGCGTGGCGCTCACACTGTCCTCGAAAACAGATTTGGAACTCTTTCTGAGACATGTCGTCTCGAAGATCAAACACTCGCTTATCCTCCAACAGTTCGTGTTCGTCGTGGCACCGGCTGGACCACACAACTCGAAATGGCCACTTATCATTGTCGGCTCCAACCATATCCTCGTTCAAAAGGCGGCCACACTCGCGTGTGCAAAATTCTTAGGTCGTGTGCGTATCCATGATACAGTTGCCAATGGTACAAGATGGGTCGCACATATCACGCCGGAGAATCCTAGTGACCCAAGTGATGACCTGGTATTATGGGACATCGTCCGCAAAACGCCTCGTATCCTCGATCCACTCGTACCCCCTGCTGGTTCACGGGGGATATCTGAGATACTCTCCGCTGCCCGCACACGTCTAGAGCGTCTTTCACCAGCGCAAGCATATGCCGAACTACACAGTCCACACCTCAACGAGCCCGTCGTGCTTGTCGATATCCGACCCATTGCCCAGCGTACAGAGTTCGGCAGCATCCCAGATGCGCTCGTAATCGAACGAAACGTGCTCGAATGGAGATTTGATCCACGGAGTGACGCGCGGTTACCGATTGCCGATCGGTATGACCTGCGTGTCATAGTATTCTGCCAGGAGGGCTATACATCGTCACTGGCAGCTGCCTCGTTGCATGACCTTGGACTGCTCAACTCAACGGATGTTATCGGTGGATTCAAAGCGTGGAAAGAGAGCGGGCTTCCCACAGATATCAACAATCCAACAGATGTCAACGTTCCGGTTACGCCTATCTCACCCAACTGGGCCAGAGACTGGCTTAATTCACCTTAGACATGTCCCTCCTTCTCTTGGCTGTGCCATCATCAGAGCCATGTAACTCGGGACAGATTTTATTCATTTACCGGACTTGGTTTATTCTGTCCCCTCTTGTACTATTCAATCGAAAACTGTCAATCGTCGTCTTGCTAAGGTATTTACTGTAATGTATTTTATCTGCACCGCTACGTGAATAAATCCAGACCACATAAATGTGGATTCGAAAACTGGGTCTGTGTCGGTTTCGCCCTCTGAGTTCCTCGCACGCAAATTTGAAATCCCGATACTGAAGTTTATCATAGCGTTATCATGTGAGCGATGAGTGTCCGTATGCTAATCGGCAAGACAGATTCATGCTGCCTTCCCAGAAACATATTCACGGTTGCCACCGTTCGCGATTTTCACTCTAGTTCCCAGTTCGTCCAAACGGTGGTCACGCACTCGCATGCCTTTCCAGGTACGCTTATACATGAACTAGCACAAAACCTCGTCTTTACAACCTAGAACCAAAATGCAGTCTGAAGCAGCAGTCACACCAATGGTAACAAGAACAGCATGGTCTACTTTCCAGCGGCGGGTTCGGGTGCGGAACATGCAATGGTTCGAAGATCCAGCGAGCAGCAACGTCATTTGGATCTTCGACAAGTTCGACCTGAATTTCCGTCAAGCCACAAATACAAGTCAAGTTTATGTATTCTCTCACCCAGCTCTCAGATCCAGGATTACGAAGTCTCCAGAACAACACCTTTCCGTCTTGAATAGTGGAGATGCTTCTCGGATTGTTAGTCAGTTAATCTCTAAGGTGATGATTATCACATACGTATACTCCCCTATTTGATTGAGAATAACTCCGCCATTTTTGGATCAGGGTCTCCTCCAATGAGTTTGGGATTTCCTTCAACGTGTGGGACGGGTGAAGTTGGTTTGGCGAACATGTCTTCACCTCCAAAACCTTGCTTCATAGTGTATCCTTTGGCGAATGGCACGATCAACCACTACAAGAATGTGAAACAAAATCATTTCGACAAAGTTAAACCGAAGACTTACCGGCTTTACGCGTCTGGATGGTCGTGCATCACTAACCGCCGCCCTATTTTCCCCATCCTGAACGAAGGTGATACGTCTGCGAGACATGGCATTTTGAATTAGATAGAATCGTGGCGCTTGCGGGGGACTTGATGGCATGATCATGTAGAGATATTACACCGGAAGATGATTAAACGGACAGGGTGGTCAGGGATGCATCCTCTTATACGCTGGGTTCGGACGCCACAGGTATTAAAACATGCCTTGTGCATGTTATAGAGACGCATGTGTGGCTAGAAAGCGGTGAGGCATAAGGAAGTGAACAGGATATCTTGTCATTCGGTGGCGAGGACAAGACCAGTTTAGACGCGTGATGTGGCGACATAAACCAGGCGTCAGAGCTTCAGGTTGTGCATAAAATATTTTTTCTGCGGATTTTTTTCGCACAGGAGAAAGGCGGCTTAGTCAGGTGAACAGGAAAATAATTTGTCAACGAGAGGAAAAGTGCTGCAACCCTCCGTGCCCACGAGGCCACCTCGGAAATATCGAGAAAGAAATTAGGGGAAGTTTCAATAGAATGTAGCACATTCTAAGGCTAGTGATAGCTGGCATCTCCAGTCAACGTGGCTTCAATTTTTGTGGTTGCCCTGTCGGAAAAATCAGAGATGAGTTTTGGTCGATATCAATGATTACTGAATCATATCGGTGATTATGAAGGCATATACGGGGAGATATTGTGTAAATACGGCCATATATGGGACCGTAATCACTGAAATGGTTCAGTAATCGCTGATTTGGTCCAACACCCATTTTTCGATTTTTCCGACACCGCGGTTGTTGTTTCCATTATCAAAGTTAAGAGCTTGTCGCGAGTTGGTCACAATCAAAGATCGGTCGTATATCGAGACCAGGGATGGACAGAATATTACGTGTAATAAGCTCCTAGAGTAGTCGCCGAACGTGTTTTCGATGGATGACCCTGCAGCTGGGAGCTCGAGCAGCAAACCGAACTTGAAGGAGATGTGTGACGACTCTGACGACTAGGAATACCACAACGGGTGTTAGTCTGGGAAACTGTCAGGGTCATTTCATTATTATGGCCACCGATGTGTCTTTTATGGAGCTATGGCATCGAGACAGCGATAGTTGCGATTGGTGGATGGTGGACGCTAGATGTGGACGTCGAAGCACCGATGACGTAATCAGGCGTCTGTTTCTTCTGCCATCCATCCTTCAAAATCGCTCGAGTATTTATCCTTGGCCAGGCTGGCGTTACCTATGGTCCATTTAAGATCATCACGAAGGATATTTCTCCATAGGAGACGGGCGAAGATCATCTGTTGGATATTCCTATACCCTGCGGTTTTCAAGATGAAGTTCGTTGCATCCTGTCATGCTGAAATACGTCGGAAATGGCTTTAGTTTTGGGGAATTTTACGTCTTCCTTATCTCCTCACATTTGACACTAGCAGTACGAACGTCCTGCTTGGGAGTTGGTCAAGGTCAGTGAGACGTTGGCAATGTACTGTACCAATTGCGATGACCCATTTTCTCCCTTAAGGGGGTAGGCTAGGTTTCAGGGTCATCATAAAATTTATCTTCGGATACCCTGGCATTCTAATACCGTTAGAATATTTGCGGTCAATTTGACTACTATGCGAAGTCCTCTCCGTCGGCCAACAGCGAGTGTTTCATGCATCTCTCATACTTTGAAATTCTAGTGAGATTTCTGTCTTGAAAATTATTGTCGAGACTTTACAGAGCGAGTTAGAGTCCAAAAGATTTGATTTCAGAGCGCCGACAGAGCAGAACTGTCAGCTGATACGAAACATGCACAGCGCAATACGGTCATACCAGGCCCATCCCCTTCAGGTCATATTTCATTCCTACCTGTCTGGGGCGTTTCACGGATGATAATTGATGAATTTACCGGGCACGAGAACAATTCAACACGTCCACCTGGATTTTGCCATCTTTCGGCGACAGTGGGAATTCTAAGTCATAATCATTATCACAAACCGCACGAATTTCTCACCTTTCAGACTTTAACGCCGTTGCACCCCATACCGGCAGCCTGGTTTCATGTTCTTGGCGCTCTCGGTCATTAGGACATAAATACGGTTAACGATGCGCCATTCAAAACTGGCATCAAAATTCAAGCCCCATAATGGAGCGGTGTTGCTGTATCCCACTCTTCCCATAAAACACCGACATGAACTGGATGAAACGGTATACATTCGCAATAACAGCGTCAATCTCGTATCAGCATCTAAGTTTACCCCATTTGGCCAGCTATGCTGAATCGCAGTGAAATCGTTTAAAAGCGCAACCGCTTCCCCAACCGTTTCCCAACCAACTGTTGTCCTCAAGAAAAGCCTTCTTAAAATTCACGAGACAATTTTAACATGATGAAATTATCTATCTCCGCTGCCTTGATTTCCATCGTTTTGGTCGTTCTAGTCGCTCCAACCGCTGCGAATCTGTGAGTTGCCAACATCTAAATTTCTAACTCCTACCATATTATGCGTACATGAAATAATCCTTCTCCAGGATCACGACCTGTATACCCCCACCTAACACTAAGGTGAGAAGTGCTCTAAATGTTGAAAAGATCTCAATCCGTATAAATTTTCTTGTAGATTCCTCCTCCCATTTTCACCACTGTCACGAAAACAATCACTAAGTTTTGAAAAAGGAGGGCCATAGCTAGTAGCTGTAATGGATTGATTGGCTACCATCAGTGGCGATGACAAACGTACGACGGAGGCTGGGGAATTGGAGAAGCTCGGAACATATTAGCGACATGGATACGGAGAACTGATAAATAAATGTTTGAAAAATCGTGCCACTGATATGGGTCAAGAACTCCGAACTTTCTGCATTGGTACAGGAGGGATGATGCTCAGTCAAAATGTGTTATCAATTAGTCTTGGCGTAACAACGCCACAGGATATCCGTGACGAGAATTCGGTTTCGCTCGCGTTAATCCAGAAGAGTCTCCAAACACGATCGGACTCTGTCTCTTGATGTACTGGAGAAAGGCAAGGTTCTGACACACATACGGTTTGAAACATTTTCCGAAACCGTGGTATGTTTACTTTTTCGGTCCCTGAAACAAACGACATCTGCGGACGGGGAATCTGTCAGTATTATTGATGGAGAGAAACCACGCATCGACGACGTGGCCTTTACCATTACAATGCTTCCTACCACAGGCGAGCAGCTTATTTCTGGGAATCACGTTTACGTTGGTTCAATAGTTTCCTAGTTAACGTGCGACGAATTAAAGGAATTACGAACATGGTGAATCATGCAGTATATGCGTAATGAGAATTACAGCTGTTTGCAAAACGATAGATCACGTGACATGTTGTATATATATATCCCGTTTTGCGCCACTCAGAAAGAATTTTGCATTGCTCGAGAGCCACGATACACAAAGCTTAGGTCTAAATTGTACGTAGGTAAGGTAAAAATAAAGTGTATTTTAGCGCCTTGCAATGTCCAAAACTGTTGTGAATTGACCCCAGAGGAGATGGTGGCCCCAAAGCAGTGATTGTAGCGAAGATATTTTCACTGAGACAGAACAAGGACAGATATCAATGTAGAGTAACTTGGAGGTTCATTCTAGATACAAAAGGCGATTTTAGAACATCTAAGATCAGAGTTAGAAGCCATTCTCGATTGAGATTCTCGAGGCTCTGGAATGTCATTTTCAGTGCATTCCAGAGCCTCGAGAATCCCAGTTCAGAAGGGTTTCTAACTCTGATCTTAGATGTTCTAAAATCGCCTTTTGTATCTAGAATGAACCTCCAAGTTACTCTACATTGATATCTGTCCTTGTTCTGTCTC
>ML170235.1:84635-109980 GCA_004355085.1 Rickenella mellea | reverse complement strand
TTCTGTCTCAGTGAAAATATCTTCGCTACAATCACTGCTTTGGGGCCACCATCTCCTCTGGGGTCAATTCACAACAGTTTTGGACATTGCAAGGCGCTAAAATACACTTTATTTTTACCTTACCTACGTACAATTTAGACCTAAGCTTTGTGTATCGTGGCTCTCGAGCAATGCAAAATTCTTTCAGAGTGGCGCAAAACAGGATATATATATACAACATGTCACGTGATCTATCGTTTTGCAAACAGCTGTAATGGCGCCGCAGGAATAATGGTGCAATTGTAGGGTTTTCCCTTGCGATTACAAACGCAGAACGACGGTAGGAATGAGGTGTGAAGAACGCGAAAACATTGATTTTTAAATATATGCCTAGCCTTAGACATATTATTCATTAATACCTTCTGGTCTCCCATGGGTTCGAAAGCCCTCAAGTGTTTTCACTCGTATCATAAAATCTTGCAACTTTCTTTCCAAATTTTCCGTCCGCCGTCTCTCTTCGCGTCGCAACTTGGTAAGTAGTGGTAAGATATCACGCACACGTCCCCACTTCTCCTGTCGCCTTCGAATTTCGGAGCCAATATTGGCGTTGCCCATGACGTCAGACTCAAGCACCAAATTACACCCGATTCCAATCTCCAGCGTGCAAGAAAGTGGCATATTTCGCTAAGATATAATGCGACTTGATCGTGGACCTCGCTCTGAATTGGAGATGTTCCCAAGTCCAAAGTGTTGAGCATCTTAAATGGCACAGCTGGCGTTGGAAGGTTGTCCGGGGATGGATCTAGAAACAATCCGAGGCGGCCCAGCTTTGGGCAGTGTCGTGCGAGCGACGAAAACGAGCCGAATGTGATCTTTGGATTTTCGAGTACCACAGGCCCGGGGTTGAGATCCAGAGAAACCAGCTCAGGCCAATTTCTCGCGAGATGGTCAATGTTGTCATCTGAAATGTCCAGGGGACGGTAGTGGGTGAGCTCGAAGGCGGTGAGGTGCGGGAGGTCAAGGATAGGGCAAATGTCTTTAAATGAAATGCTCTCGGAGATTTCATTGAAGGTTTGCCTACTTCCGTCGACAGTGAGGTAAAAGGCGAGGACTCTCAGCTTTTCGCATGTGTGAGAGAGTGTGGTTAAGCATTCGAAGAAGGAGAGAGGCGTTTCAATGGATGCAGTCTGTACGCAGAGGTACGTTATGTTGACTGGAGCAAAATTTGCCGTGAAAAACGCCGCTGTATCACAAAGGTTTGAATCAAACGTGAGTTTCCGTAGGGACGGGAAGGCGCCTTCGTGCAGCACAGGAGAGAAGGGTTGAACGGCGGCTGGGTCTTCGCTACCTCGATCAGTGAAGCACTGGGACTGTATGGTGCCAAGATTCGGCAGACGAGTGAGAGAGGTCATTATCGGAGACGATATAGTGTAGCATGGCATGATAACTGTCTTCAGATTGGTGAGTGAGGAGAGCATGTCCGCCAACGCTCCCTCAACCCGTGACGGATTGGACATCTCCAAGTCAAGGTAACAGAGCTTTGCACATCGAAGTGAAACTTCTGTCAAAAGATTTTGGGGAGGAAATGCATCCGGTATCTTTAACACAAGTCGCTGCAAATTCTCGTGCAAAAATATTACTGAAAACCAAAATTGGCCCTCATCCCTCATGGTCAATGTTAACTGGGTCAGATTGGGCAGTATGTGAATGCTCCGACGCGTGGTCGCAACCATACCGAGGTCGATGTCACGAAACTTGCGGTCTTCCAAGTCTTCAACGGTGAAATGCTTGATGCGAGTTGCCATAGTGTTAAAGTTGGTCCAGTCACTCGGTTCGATGCGTCGTTGGAATTCCTGAAATGCGATGAACTACGGTATTTTTCGCCGCAAAGTCTCAACTCACATAATGCGAAGAGTATCGTATGACTGGTGCCAGCAAACAAAACAGACGGTGGAGACCGCGAACGTCACGCCAAAGGGCGTCTCGAGCGACCCCTGACCATGTCTTACACACACTAACAGCCCGAGCATTTGCGAGCTCATTAGTAGAACTAAAGATGATATCCAGGAGTTCAGGGATCGTGAGGGCACGGTGCATTTCTCGAAAATCCTGCGGAGATGCACTGGCTGGTTTCGAGAGCGAAGTCAAGTCCGTCTGTCAGTTGGAAGCAAAGTCACCAACGTGTGACATCAGCGTGACGCTTCTTACCCAAAAGACGCCTGACTCGGATCACAACACCAGTCCACCTCACATCGTCTACAAATGCACCGTGCCCTCACGATCCCCGAACTACTCGAAATCATATTTAGTTCTACTGAGGAGCTCGCCAACGCTCGCTCAGTTCTAGTCTGCAAGACATGGTCCGTCATCGCGCTCGACACGCTTTGGCGGGACGTTCGCGGTCTCCCGCGTTTGTTTTCTTTACTGGCGCCCGTCAAGCGATCCTCCTCATTCTACGTGAGCTGATATTTTGCGATAGAAATTTATCATGCTCAAAGTTCATCGCATTTCAGGAATTCAAGCGACCCATCCAACAAAGTGACTGGACCAAGTTTCACAAGGCGGCACGGCGTGTCAGATATCTAACCGTTACCAGTGGAGCCTTGGGCGGCAAGGTGTTTCGCGCTGACCGGCTCCGGGAGGTCTTGGCAACCTGTCAGACCTCTCCCATTCTGCCAAATCTAATCGAGCTGACTGTGGACACGGGAACTGTGGATGAATTTTCGTTTTCGATCATACTTCTACACCAAAGTTTACGGCGTCTCGCGTTAAAGATACCGGATCAAGTGCCTCCAAAGACTGTTTTTAGCAAAATCTCAGTTCGATCGCCGCGCCTCTGTTACATGGACTTGCAGATATCCACTCCCGTATCGGAGGTCGAAGCAGAGTTGACCGACATGCTCTCCAAGCTCACCAATTTGAAGACAGTTGTCATGCCACGCTTCACCATAACGTCTTCCATAATGACCACACTGTCTCGTCTGCCAGCTCTTCGCACGATACAGTCTCGGCGCTTCACAGATTTGGGAAGCGAAGACCCATCAATTGACGTGCAACCCTTCTCTCCTGCACTGTCAGAAGGCGCCTTTCCCTCCCTAAAATCTCTTGCGTGTGATTCACCCCTTTGCAACATAACATCTTTTTTTGTGACAAAATTTGCTCCAGGTAACCTAACGTCACTCCACGTACAGACCCCTTCCTTCGACACTCGTCGCTTCTTCTTCGTATGCTTAACGGCGCTTTCTCACACGTGCAAACAGCTGACCAACCTCGGTCTCCATCTCACTGTTGCGGGTCGATGGCCAAGCTTGGATGAGAAGTTTGAAAGCATCTCTCTCGAAGATGTTTACCCTGTCCTTAACTTCCCGTACCTCGTCTCGTTCAAGCTCAGCCACTACCGTCCGTTGGACGTTTCGGACAACGATATTGACCGTCTCGCAAAAAATTGGCCAACGCTGGAGAGCCTGGATCTCAACTGCGAACCAGTGTTAGTAACGCAACCAAATATCACATTCGCTTCGTTTGCGTCGCTTGCCCGGCACTGTCCCAACCTAGCCCATCTCGCACTCTACCTGGATCCGTTCCCCGACATCCTTCCACCACCCTTGGTACCATTTAAGGTGCTGGCGTCATTAGATTTTGGAAGATCACCGATCAAGAGCGCTGATCATGCCATGTTATATCTCAGCGACATATTCCCGCCGTCTTGCAAAATACGGTATGGAGCGGCATGTAATGGGGTGGTTAAGCACACCATCGTGAACAATGCTTACTCTGCTCGTGAAGTTCGAAGGCGACAGGAGGGGTGGATGGAAGTGCGAGATATCTTACCCCTACTAACTAGGCTGAGGTGCGAACAAAGAGAGAGGCCGATGACTTTGGAAAAGAAAATTGAAGATCTTATGCGGAGGATCCGAGCCCTCGGAGCCGCCCAAGCTAGGCGTGTTATTTCAGAGCTATATTCGCAGAGCCTTGAGAGATAACCGTCACCCAAATGTGTCTTTGCTTTATTAACTTCTTTTTTTCCTTACCCGTCTGCTTGTCTTCTTGTCTTGGAGACCTAAGCATTATGACGCGGTTAGAATATCTTCTGAGCCAATGCAGGCGAATTGACGTGTAATTCCGAAGCTCAACATCAACGGAGTGGCCAGTAAACCAATGCGTGCCTTAAGAAGCGGTTAATTCAGCCCGGCCCATTTGCCAAATAGTGGTGAGAATGGGCATGTTGAGTGATCGGCGAACAAGGTGGTATACAGACGAATCATGTCTGGTGGTCCACCCTCATAATTAAGTTCGTCGTTTGTTGCCGCAACCCACTATTTGGGGGAGAATTTCCAATTTTGGTCTTGCATATCGGCTGACTCACTTCCTTGCTCACTTCCTTGCTGAAACGCGGTCACGTGCTGCATCTCAATTTTGACCACAAGTGATACCTCCACGCTCCACGCAAGCCCTCCACATACCCTAAGGATGCACCGCGCACTCGAGATGCCAGAAATACTTGATATTATATTCAGTTTTGCTGACGCGCCTGCCAACGCTCAGTCGGTGGCTGTCTGCAAAACATGGAAGGTGGCCGCGTTCAACGCTCTATGGCGCGACGTTCGCGGTCTGCGCCACCTGTTCAGTAGGCTGGGCACGGTCACGGAAAGGCGTTCATTTTATGTGAGTTGAGAGTTTGCCGTGAACATATTAGTTTATCGGTGAATCATTGCGTTCCAGGTATTACCGATCCAACCTAGTGGCTGGCCAAAATTTGACTCCGTGGCACCTCGAGTCAAGCACCTGACTGTTGGCGACTTGCACGAAATCTCTTTTGGAATCGATTTCTTCGATCAGGTCTCATTGCGATACCAAAATCGTCGCATTCTACCCAACCTAATCGAATTGACGATGGTCACTGGAAATATGGATGAGTTTCGGTTCTCATCTATATTTTTGAATCCAAATTTGCTGCGCCTCGCTTTGGATATAGCAGACTCAGTCTTTTCAAGGGTGTTTTTCATGAAAATCCGACTTCAATGTGCCAACTTGTGTTACCTTAGACTGGACTTACGGGATTCTGTTCCCCTCCCGCGGATTGAGTCGGACCTGGCAAATTTGCTCTCCGCACTCATTAAATTGAAGGCGGTGGTTCTACCCTGTTATGACTGGTCATCGTCAATGACAACCTCTCTCTCTCGCTTGCCCAGTCTCGGGACAGTACACTTCAAACAATTTCATCATAGAAACAGAAACCCAGCAAACTCGCGGCGGCTGACGCCTGTGCTGCAGACTAACGCCTTTCTGTCAATAAAACATCTATGCTGCTATTCAGCTCTTCACGCAATCCATGCGTTTCTGAAGGACCCATTGTTCCGCCCAGTCAACCTGACATCATTACACGTTCTGACACCTTCAATGGGCACTTCATATTCGATCTCCACGTGCCTAGCAGCCCTCCAGCAATGCTGCCGCATGCTGGAATCCCTTTCCTTATTTCTAAATGTAGAGGGGGATGCCGGAAGGTTGGCGCAGCATTCTGTGGGCATATCCTTTCACGATATGTGGTCTCTTCTGGACTTTGAGCACCTGGTGTCTTCCGAAGTAAGAGACTGCCGTCCGTTGGCCATTACGGACGAAAATGTTGCACGCTTGGCAAAACGTCTGCCACTGCTGAGGAGTTTGAACCTGAACTCCCAACCTGTGATGCTTGACGATCCGCAGCTCACATTTGCGTCTTTGACATCGCTCGCCCAAGACTGTCCCAGAATCTGTCATCTAGCGCTTTACATCAACCCAAACCCCGCCCAGCTCCCGGAACCGGCTGAACAGTTTAAGATGCTTGAAACTTTGGACTTTGGAAGATCGCCAATCCAGTCCAAGGACGAAGCTCTACTCTATCTTAGCAAGCTGTTGTCACTCTCATGCCAAGTACAGTCCGGCGCGGGATGGACTAAAGTGGTAGAATGCAATATCTCGGAAAGCGCAGACTCCGAGCGGGAAGTTCGAAGGCGACAGGACGAGTGGGCACAAGTGGCAAAAGTCCTACCTGTGGTGATCAACGCGCGTCTAGAAGGGGAAAGAAAAAGTGAACAACAACGTTTCCAAGGCATCCAAGGTGGTAATGACGAGTGACACTGTACATTTACAACGTTTCTATATATAATACCTATCTTAGCTTTTCGCATCCCTGATCCCCGACTCTTGAAGAGAGGAGGGATTTGTGAATTGGAAATGTTTTGAGCCCGCCAACGACTGTGCAGACGAACCTAGCTAAGATCTCGTAAACACACCCGGTCAAACACCCCGGATCGGAAAGAGGTTGAGATGATCCGAACCGTCTGCCGAACTCCGACCTCTCCGTTGCTCTGTAACTCTTCTTCACTTCGCAGTGCTTACAAGCAATAAAAAAATAGAGAGCGGCTCACATGTCTGTCCACAACTTCGTTCAAAACAGTGAGTGGTCGCCATATATGTCGTGAGGTCTGAGTGGGTGTGTGAAGTTGAAATGAAAAGCAGTTAGTGTTAAATCAAACTCGTCGCACACAGTGAGTGGTCCTTTGGTGCCCATCTGTATGGCGAGGTTACCGTACGCATGCGAAAGGGGAGTACGATTACAACGACATCGTTGCAGTTTGTTTTAAATGTGGTTGATAGTTCGCAGATGATTGAAGAAGCTCTTTTCATCATCCTACTACCGACATTCGTCTTAGTTTTAGCGGCTCCAAAATTCCGACGCAAAAAAAAAACTACCTAATTATAATTACAGTATTTTACACATATTTCTTGACGGCAATACATTGAAAAAATCGCTCTCTGTTCCTACTACTCCCACAGCCAACGTTGGCTGTTAACTCCCAAAAGTTGACATGGATGGAGGTCATATTATCTATTGTCTCCTCTCTATCTCGTAATCACACCAGAGCCGGGGATGGCAACACTGTCGCCGCTACGATTATTAACCTTTTAATGAGAGTCCAGAAAAAGAAGAACAACCATCCTTCCTTCAGCGTTCGCAAAGTCACGATGTGTGACATTCTCGTGACACTGATTGCCGAAAACGCAAATTTTCGTCGGCACCACTCAGCATCACCTTCCGGCTCCATCTTGGTGCTCCTCCAACCATGTCCTCCACACCGACAGACACGCAAACGCTCACCGTCGTCGAGCGCGTGCAGTCCTTCGTGTCCGAGCACAAACAGGCCATCATAATCGGCGCGGCCGCCGCCGTTGCCATCGGTGGAGTTGCATACTACGCGTCGACGTCGAGCGCTGGTGATGCTAGCAGTCGGAGCGGGAGGAGGAAGAAGAAGAAGGGAAAGAAGGGCGGGAATGGGAAGGATAGTCCGATTATTGAGGAGAAGGAGCGGGATCCTGAGGAGCTTGGTGCGTTCTCACTTGTGTGTTGAAAATGCGTTTTGTATGATGGGTGCTAAGTGAAGATTTTTTTGGGGGTACAGATGAACCTGCGTTGACAACGGAGCAGATCGCAGCGCTCACTCCCGAAGTACGTTCATTCCATGCTTTCTAAAATTCTGATACGAAAGCGGGCTCACCGGCGCAATGAACGATAGGAACGAGACGCAAAAGCGCTGCAATACAAAACCGACGGCAACGCCGCGTTCCACGCTCGCCAATTCCGACTGGCGGCGGAGCTGTACATACGCGCCATAGCCGTCGCAGCCAAGCCCGAGGCCGTGTTTTACAGCAACCTCGCCGCATGTAAGCATTCCCTCACCTTTGGCCTACTACGCGTCAAATGGTCGTTTTGATCTGACGAATTTTGTGGCTAGGTTATGCGAACAGTCCACAACCGGACCACGAGAAAACGGTCGCTAATTGCGACGAGGCGTTGAAGCTCGATCCGATGTACGTCAAGGCGCTCAATCGACGTGCTGGCGCTCTCGAGAAGTTGGGGAAGTTGACGGAGGCGTTGCGCGGTACGCTCATTTTCCCCTCCTTCCCTCCATTCGCCTCCTACCTCATACTCCTCCTTTCCACGCTGTTTCACTGCAAATTTTTCTGATGTTCGATGGAACTGATTTTGATTTGTGTTTGTGTTCACGATGAACAGACTACACGGCAGTAACGATCCTCGAACGCTTCGCGAACGAAAAGTCGTCCAAGAACGTCGAGCGGATGATCCAGGTCCTGACGGACAGACAGTTTAAGAAGATCCGGGAGGTTCGTGTCCTTCTCCCACCACTCCTTCCCTTCCTCTCCTTCGTCCCTCCTCTCCCTCGCCCCTTCATTCCTCCCTGCCTCCCTTTCGTTCGTTCGTTCGTTCCGGCACTGAAGACGATTCTGATGAATATGTTCGTTTTGTAGGAGAAGAAACTCAAGATGCCCCCGCCGACATTTATCGACGCGTACTTTGGCGCGTTTCGCGAACGTGCGTATTCCTCCCTCTCCCCCTCCTCTCCCACCCAATATCTAACACTCGTCCCCAACTAAAACAGGCCCACGACCCCCCTTCCCTTCCCCAAAACCAGGCTCGGACACAAAAGGCTCGGACACAAAACCAGAAACGGGCGACGAAACGCTCAAGCTCGCACTCGACGCGCTCGACGCGCGGGACTACCTGCACGCGTTCTCGCTCGTGAACGAGGCGCTCGAGCAGGGCGAGAGCTGGGATGAGGGGAGGGCGGAGGCGCTTAATTTAAGGGGGTCGTTCCGGTGAGTCTCCTTCCTCCCTCCCACCGCTTCCCACTTCCTCCTCCCACTTCACGGGTCCACTTCCCACTCCCCACCCCACTTCCCGCTTCCCCACCTTCCCTCATACATGAAACGACGACGATTGATTGCTGACGTAATGGAAATTGGAACACAGGTTTCTGTCGGCAGACACGGAAGGCGCACACGCGGACCTGCAGGAGGCGATCAAGCTGAGCCCGCGGTCGGTGCAGAGCCGCGTGAAGATCGCGAGTGTGTACATGGAGATGGGGCGGGGCGAGGAGGGGTTCGCGGCGCTGGATGATGCGCTGAAGATTGATGAGAAGGATGGGGATATATTTTATCATCGGGGGCAGAGTGCGTCTTTCCCAGTCCCTCCCTCCCTCCCTCCTCCCCGTCTGCACATCATCACCTCCGAATCCATCCAACCACCTAACCAACGATAAGCTTGCTAATGGGACTCCTTTTTCATTCGGCAGTGATGTTCATAATGGAGCGCCCGAAAGAGGCCGCGACGTGCTACGAGCAGGCCATCGCGCTCGAGCCCAACTTCGTCTTCTCCCAGATCCAGCTGGCCGTCGTCAAGTACAAGATGGGCAAGGTCGACGTCGCGAAGAAGAAGTTCAAGGAGGCGATAAGGAATTTCCCGAATAGGAGCGAGCCGTATAATTATTAGTGAGTCCCTTTTTTTCCCAACGATTTTGGAGAGGGGTGGGGAGCGGAAGTTGACGAATTGCATTGTAGTGGCGAGCTGTTGCTGGATCAGCAATTGTGGCCCGAGGCAGTCGAGAACTTCGACATCGCTATCAAGCTCGAAAAAGAAAAGTACGCCCTTCCCCCTTCTCCCCCCCTCTCCCAACCCCCCACTCACCCCCTTCCTCACCCGCACAGAAAACCGCCCATGAACGTCCTCCCGCTCGTGAACAAAGGCCTCGCGCTGTACCAATGGAAACAGGACATCCACACGGCCGAGGCGCTCGGGCTCGAGGCGCTCGCGGTCGACCCGGAGTGCGAGGCCGCCGTCGCGACGATCGCGCAGCTCAGTTTGCAGCTGGGTAAAGTGGAGATGAGCGCGCGCATGTTTTGGAAGCAGGCGGAGCTGACGAAGGTGGATGCGGAGTTGGTGAATGCGTTGAAGTTTGCTTTTGTGAGTGTCTTTTGCTCAAGTGTTGGGGTTTGTGAGAGTGGAGTGTGATGGACGCTGATATGGGTTTGGATGTGTAGGCGTCTGATGCGCAGTTGGAGTTCATGCATAACTATCCGCATATCGCGAAGGAGTTCATGGCGGTGACCACCCCGCCAGCCCCAGCCTCTAACACTGACGCACCACAACCCGGTCCATCAACATCAGCAGATCCATCCTCCTCCACCGCACCTTCAGAAACAACAGCACCGGCAGAAGGGGGTGAACGATCGCAGACTGAAGGACATGGCGGCGCGTCTGAATCGGCCGGGACGACCGAGGAGACGGAGGAGACGTCGCCGTCACATCCGCCGCCTCCTTACACCCCCTCGTAACTTTTAACCTCACAGCTTACCGACCTACCCATCTCACATCCTCGCAAAAAAGACATCACATCCCGTAGTCCCAATGCTATCTTAGCTAACGAAAAAGATTCACGCATCACTTGTGACCACCCACCCCACTCCACTCCACTCACTGCTCGTACTAATTTAGTTTTTGTTTTATAAACCCCGCATGATTTTGGACTCTTTTGAATGATTCGGTCGTATGGATTTTGGTGTTCATGATGTTCATGATGATGATGAGGAGAATGAGAATGAGAATAAGATTGGGTGTGGTACAATAAGAGCTATGTTGCTCGGACTGTGTAAGTACATCTGGATCCTGTCAAGGCGAGGCGATGGGGTGGAATGGGATATGGGTAGAAGGAAATCAAGCGCGACCACCGATCTGCACAGAGTCGTCAAACGCGTTGAGATTCTGGAAAAATGACGCGTTATGATAATGAACTCACCTGCTCCGCGAAACAATCGATTTGATCGCCATCTTCCATCCCGAGCTACAAGGTAAAAAGTGGTGAGGTATGTATGTTTCCGGGATCAAGAAAAGAATGTGTGCAGCATACCTCTTCTGGGGTGTCGTCTCCTCTGATCCTGTTGCCGTCGTACGTGAATTTGAGTGCCTCTGCCAAAATAATATCGTAAATCCAGACGCATCGATACGTGAAACGAGACACCCGAGCGGCGGGCGACACTCACTCATGTCCAAGTTGAGCGCGTCCTTCCAAAATCCAAATGAGTCAGATCGCGGATACGCAGGGGGGAGGGAAGAGGCTCACGGCTGCGGCACCCATCAACTTGCTTAGCTTCCCGGACGGCTTTACGGCGAACTTGATGTCTGCGTAGCCCGCGCGTGTTAGGATCAGGCGGGCCAAGACGCGATGAGATGTGATGATGGTCGCGTACTTTTGTCCCCGTATGCGACACATATCTGCATCTTCTCTACGTTCGGCTTGACATCAGGCTTGGTGTCCCCAGTGTCCGACATGGTGCAATACAGTGATGGAGAAGGGACAAGGTGGTGGTGGACGTAGAACGTAAAACGTGAAAGGGTGAAGCGAAGTAACGTCGTCACATCGCGTTTGTCACAGGCACGTGATGACTAAAAATAATTAATTAATTTTATGTTCCGCCACGTTTACATTTCCTGCCATCATCATGGACTTGTTGCACAACCAGCTAGCAGCCTTGCAGCGGAGGCTGGCCTTCGTCGCCGTAGATCCTATAAACTGGAAACTGTATGTCCAGAGCTTTACTTGGGGCGTCGCGTTGTTCGAGACCTATCTCCTGTGCGTAACCGCAGTTCCGAGTCTTGAAAAAATGGAACGCTGATCACACGAGGTGTCTCGGTGCACCACCACCATCACAAACACAGGCTGAGACAGTATCCTTTGTACTCGAAGAAGGAGCCGCCACCAGCGCTGGTGGGCCATTTCAAGCAGGACGAGTTCGAGAAGTCGCAGAGGTACGGGAAGGACAAGGCCAGGTTCTCGCTTGTCTCGGGGTTGTACAAGCAATGTGTGGACTCTGCCATGATCCAGTTTGGGTTGTACGCGTGGGCGTGGAAGGTCGGCGGACAGATCACCGGCAAGCTGGGCTACGGTCCGGAATACGAGGTCGGTCGTCTAACACCCCCCTCCATCCCATACATCATCGCTCACCCTAAATTCAATTATTCAACCAGATCCTGCAATCAAACCTCTTCGTCGCCGTCCTGATCCTCGTCGGCTACATCCCCACCATCCCTTTCAACATATACCAGACCTTCGTCCTCGAGGAAAAACACGGCTTCAACAAGACCACGCCGCAGCTGTTCGTCGCGGACATCGTCAAGAGCTTCGGCCTCGGCTTCGCCATCGGCGCGCCGTTCCTGTCCGCGTTCCTTTGGGTGTTCAAGTGGGCGGGCGACCGGTTCGTTCCATGGTTGATGGCTTTTATGTGCGTTTTCATCCCTCCTCCTCCTCCTCCTCCTCCTCTGTATTTTGCCGTGTTTGCGTTGACTTCACCCGCTAACGAAATGACACCCCCCCTTCTGACAGGCTGTCATTCCAGCTCTCCATGGTCATCCTCTACCCCACAGTCATCCAACCGCTCTTCAACAAGCTCTCCCCACTCGCAGAAGGCGAGCTCCGCACACGGATAGAGGCGCTCGCCACGAAACTGAAGTTCCCCCTGAAACATCTCTATGAGATCGACGGCTCGAAGAGGAGCTCGCATAGCAATGCATACTTCTTTGGTCTCCCGTGGGTTCGTGTTTCGCGTTCTCTCTGTTCGATTACATGTGGATGTTGATTGTTGGTTAATATTTTTTGGGTGGTGTGTAGAGCAAACACATCGTCATCTTCGACACGCTCATCAAAGAGAGCAAACCCGAAGAAGTCGAAGCCGTCCTCGGTGCGTACCTCTCCTTCCCAAACTAAATGCACCTTTTTAAAATCGTACTATAGCACACGAACTAGGCCACTGGTACCACCTCCACCCCACAAAGCTCCTCGCCATCTCCCAAATCCACATATTCACCATCCTCGCGCTGTTCCCCGCCTTCCTGCACGCGCCGCCCCTCCTGCGCTCGTTCGACTTCCCGAAGGAGGTGGCGGCGAGGCCGCCGACTATCGTCGCGTTTTTCGTGTTCCAGGTTCGTTTTTTCCTTCCTTTCCTCCCACCTCCCACCGCTAACCAACTAACGCACGGATCCAATCATCGTAGATGCTCCTATCCCCGCTCGAGGCGCTCGTGAACATCGCCATGAACTTCATCTCGCGCAAGTTTGAGTGGGAGGCGGATCGGTTTGCGTGTGAGCTCCAGGAGAAAGTCGCAGTGGGCGAAAAGGAGGAGAAGGAGAACGCGGAGATGGCGGATATGGGCGAAAGGTTGAGCCGCGCGTTGATCACGCTCCACGTGAAGAATTTGTCGACCGTTTGGGTTGATTGGCTGTACGTCCATTCTCTCTTACCTCCCTTAACTCCCATTCCCTTCGTCCCCTTCCCCCTTCTGCAGCTTGGCAAACGCGCGAACTTATTGGAATTTTTGGAATTTCGCAGATACTCGGCGTACCATCACTCGCACCCGACGTTGACGGAACGCTTGAAGGCGCTCGAGGCGTTCCAGGTGCAGAAGGCGAAGAAGAGCGGTGCGGGAGGGAAGAAGGAGCTGTAGATCGTTTTCGTTTGTATACCCCGCTCGGTGGTTGGGAATGCGAGATTCGGAATTTGTTGTTTCTGTTTGGGCCAACGTTTTTTTTGTGTGCGATTGGCTCGTTTAGACTTGCACCCGACTGATTTAGATCAGCTTCGCGTACGGAACACCAAGTGCAACGCCCAAAGCCGGTATTTTATAAATCATACACACCTCCATGGCCAGCGTCGAATCATCGCAAAATTTGTGAGGCGTACGGAAAATTACGTTATATCGGATATGCCGGCGAATTAATTTATCACAACCGAAATGGAAGATGATATTCCCGATATGGCCTGATGTACCACAACTTGTGCGACATCATTCAATCTGGGACCTAGCAGTGTAATTAGGGACCCACAACGAGGCTGTGCGATTTCAGCGATAATGACTTGTGCGCGGAGTCAACACCCTCAAACGGAAGCACATGACGCAACTTCGGTCAGACTTATGCTCTTGGCATTGAGTCGAGCTGCGACGTCACAACTACGTTCGACCCGCAAGTGATAACAGCCTCATCGCCCATCATAATTCATACCACTAATACACGCAGTTCGAAGACCCGAATCCTGAAATGACCCATCGGTCGATCGGCTAATTGCTGTGCAGTTCCGATTGGTCAAAAATTATGCAACTTGAGCGCCAATTCCATCTTGACCTCCATCAACCACCATCGGTTCCACCATGCCTACTCGAAAGCCTGCTATCTCCGGCGACTCTATCCTGACTGGCACATATTTCATCCAGAATGTCCATTACCTGACATTCCTTGAGTTACGTGACCCGAACGACACGTATAAAGTGTTCAGCGATGAGGAGAAGAACCTGAAGAATAACAACAAACTACAGCAGGTTTGTACACGCCCGTCGTTGAACGAACACGTGGTGACATACTGATTACTTTACTCTCTTGCGGAGTAGTGGGACATTGTTGACTTGGGGTATGGGAAGTTCTCCATCGTAAACTCTGGCAGCAAGAGCAATGCAAACTGGGGGTTCGGAGCCCAGAAGCGCAGTGCTATTGTTGATCGATCCAATAGGAGAAGTACAGGCCCCGGGGTTTACACGTGAGTTTGAAAATCACCCGCCAATAACCTTCAAGATCTTGACAATCGTCGGAAGGATCCAACCGACGGACGTTGACGTTTACTGGGGTCTGTTCAATAATCAGCGCACTACATTGGTGAGTCCACTCCAATTGTGGAAAGCATGGCACTATCTCACACTGCATGCATGCATAGGTTGAACTCTACGCGGATCCATATTCGGATAAAAATCAGTGGTACATCATACCGGTGAATTAAATCGAATTTTTGCGATTCAGTTTCATTCATGTATCAAACGTTTCAATGTGAATACGGGGAGTTCCGAGCGGGTTTTACGCAGAAGCATTGTGCCCGCGACCCGCATGTGAACATTGTGAAGTGATAATCCACGGCGCGAATCCATATGCGCCATATGAATCACTTTCAGCGATACCTAAGTTATCGGTCAGTAAACCAGATCGAATGCCTGCCTTCACGTTTCGACTGTTTGCAATGAAATTCTCAAACAAAAATGACATTGAGCGTCAGGACATTTACGCTGATACGGGGTCGTAATGTCGTGGATGTCCATTATAGCTTAGAAAAATGCGAAGACACGTCTTATGAAGTGTAAACAACATGTTGTATGGATTCAAAAGCAGTTTTGATTCAACATGGTATCACAGAACGTTCGTCCTTCTCCGCCAGACCTTTCACAGAACTGCTAAAACCCGTTCAGCCACGTCGTGTTCCTAGATCTCGGAAAATTTGTCCATCTATATATGAAGATCAATTCGAGGTCTCGCCGTTACAAAACTAAGTCACACCGGAGATGTTGACCTCGGTTGCAAATCGTAAGTCATGTAAATATGGCACTTTCAGTCATGTCGTAATACTGCAGCTCGGCATGTGTGTCGATCTGGATGTCAAGATGTAATGTTAGGCAAGTCCATGAAAATAAAGGGACACGTACGTGGTATGTCGACAACAATTGCCCATCATAGTGGAATTTCATAGCCGTATTTGTGATCATTGTGTAAATTGATGTCTCTGACATTCCAGCATCTTCGATTATCTGCTGAATCTCCCGGGCATCGCCTAGATGAGTGGCATCTATCACTAATGGGTCACCACCGCATTCGAACACTTGGGGCATCCGGTTTTCAATAAATAATCGAATAATCCGAACTTGTAGATCCAAAATCAATCCATGGTTTCGTGACGCTGGGTTTAGGGATTTGATCAAAGACAATGATTCGCTTAGAATCCTGCAATATTGACGGAAGGAGACGTCGAGAGTTACATCAACGTTAACCAGGGTGTCAATGCGATCGCGACCGTCATCATCACCCGCACGAACAATTACTCGATCGATAAAATCGTCATGCAATGTGCGCCGGTTCAGCTCGGTGAAACGCACCACACAGCCAAACAGGACCCATCCGTACGATGAAATGACCAGCGATAAGTCGTCTGCTGTGGGCCGAGCTTTTCCATTTTGTTCATTATTTGCGAGCATGTCGTTGAGGAGGGTAAAAATAGTGATCTGACTGTCACAGCTCGAATGTGGATAATGTTGTAAGTGTGTTGTCATGTCGGATGCGCTGGGAAACGCCAGTTTCAGATGTGAGCGACGCACGTCAGCGAAAGGACGTTGGCTATGTAGCATATTCATGGTCCAATGTGTCCTAAAGACCTCCAGTGTTTTGCATATTTTGCGTGCGTCTTCAGGCAATATCGGGGTTCCTTCTTCCAAAGGAGGAAGTATGTCCAGGTGTAGCATGCTCACTAGATGCCCAAACGTATCGTCCCTGCTGTGTATCGATATCTTGCGTATAAAATAGTTCGTCAATGTCATGACAGCCTGCACAACATTTCTGGTCGACTCCGAAAGGTCAATTTGGGCTTGATGTCCAGCATCAGCACTCCCCCAACGTTTTTCAAGCTTGTATATCATGTGCAAGACAACGTTCGAAAGCACCAACCAATAAAATTGGGCCAAGTCAGAGTTATCCCCCATATCGATTTCCCGGGAAAAAATGTTTGCAATTTCCCACATTAAATTGATATTAAGTTCAGCTCCCTTCTCGAGTACGTCGGTTGAACATCGTGTTAACCAGATTGTGGTTTCCAAGAACGACAGTCCAAGGGCAGGGTCTTTTGTGAATGTTGTTGAAGTAAGTCGCTGTATGGTTTTGGGTACGATGTCCCACATGACCGAATAAACTTCGTTTACTCCGGACCGTGACAAATTTGTTTGGACAAAATCCGGAACAGCTTTGATGATGGCGGACATGTCGCTGTCTCGATTGGAGTAGTCCATGACCCAGCGGAGCGCGCGAGTGTCACGATCTGTCAGCTTGTTAGCATACCCCTGTCGACGCTCCGCGAAAGCTGTTGATTTGTGCAAAAGTGTCCGTCTGGTGGTATCGAGCATCGATCTCGATGATGAAGCGGAAAATGCCTGAACCTTTTGCCATGAACGACGTAACGCCTGGAATACGTTGCTGCCTTGAAGAGGTGCACCTAGGAACACCCGATAGAAGTCGTCCACAAGAAAGTGATAAAGTCTTCGGGTGAGGGCATATAGCTCCTGTAGCACGAACGACCATAGTTGGGTGAATGCGGATAGTGCATTTGACATCCAAATCGCGGTTGCGAGCTTCCGCGTGGACTCGGACGGCCCGACGCCAATGATACGCAACCCTCGCAACCCAAGACGGAGAAAACCTGAGAATGGTGTCTTGTAGGGGCACCCGGGGAATATGAGTGGTGCAATGGTTAACCATAAATACATCAATGTGCCAGCTCCGCTGAAAACTGACAGGCAGATGGCAACCGCGTTATTGATGATGTGAAGGAACAGGAGGAGTCCTGTAAAGAAGAGTAGAATCGAGATGTGGAGTAACACGGGCATCATTCCAACAATGCCTTCCAATTTCCACCATCGCATATTTTCATACACGTACTGACGTGCCCTTGCCCGATCCGATGTGGAATTGTGAGTCCTTGGAAAACGTAAATATCGGCGAGCCCACTGTTTGACCATGACTGCCGCAAGGGCACATGTCAAACTGAAGGCGAGACTCATAAACCAGAATATGTTGACCAAAGTATATCCGGGGTCGGTTTGAAAGGTGGGTCGCACGGCAACAGGTGCATGCGTAGCATTTGCCAGTTGCTGCGATATCTGGAGCAAAACACTGATCGTGACTTCGCCTGAGTCCGGTAAGAGAGTCTTGTAGCTTTCAATTACGAAAGCCGTTACGCTCGCAGAGAAAAGAGCGGCCTGGGAGCGACACAATATTAGTGGTTTCAGTGATTGTCGCCAAGCGAAACATACACAACGTACAAAAAGTAGCAATAAATCCATGTCGTCACGCCAAGTATGAACGAGATCATGGTCAAATTTATCTGAAAGTTGAAGGTATGGATGCCAGATCTTCGAACCCGCCTCGTCAAGATCGGGAATAGCTGAATCCTTATCGTTTTTGGGAATATCTATGGATAGTGTCGATAATAGGGAGACCACAAATGCTTCTGATCACTTACCTTCTTTCCCATCGTCAAATTGGAGGTCGTTAGGTTCGTCTTTTTCTGTGTTCGCGTACCCCGGGTGGGACATGGTGGTTGTGGTGGTTCAAGTTAGGTGGCACGGGCGCTGTCATTATGCTGGTTCATATTGATGAGACCAACGCCCATGCAACCCAAGCACCCATGCAGCCAAACACAAGCATACTGTAACATGTGGTAAATACGCTAAATCGGATCCCAATAGTACTGTACCATTTCGATCTTAAGTTCATGACTCCGGACATTTTGAAAAAAATTGGTCCCCGATTGGCCAATTGCAGTCGAAATCCGAGGTCAAACCTTAAATTTTGACCCCTCCGTGACGCGTGTCTGAACTTCAGATCGAAATGATACAGTATACTCATATTTGGGTTTGTTAGTGTGTCAATTTCCTGATCTCCCGTAGGTTTGGCTGAATCGAAATGAAGACAATTCATACATAAGCTTATTGAGCGCTGATTTGATTATTGATGACCCATTGGTGGATTGTACCGGATTGTGGAATTTGGGCTGAACCCACGTGCAGGGTGTGCTCTCGCCTCTCGTTTCACCTTGACACTGATGGCCATGCGCGCAAACTTTCGAAACTCGACTTATCAAATAAATTCCACGTGTGCAGACACTGCGACTTTCTGTCAACTCATGGTTGGGCTCAACATTGCATACAGCGCAACGGTCTTGTCATTTAAGGGCATGTCCTAAGCAGTTTTCGCTGCAGTATGAAAAGCAGGTGCCACACGACTGCCGCATACGTTCCTTCACTGTCTCCTGTACTGCCGTAGTGACACGATGTTTCTTTATATTTTCGGCCTAATATATCTCTTGTATTAAACATTGGCAACCCCATGATGACATCCTTGTTCGCCCCACTGCGCCTGCTCGTTGGTCACTGGTGTGAAGGACCACTGATTTGCCTGTTCGGATCGACGTGGGTCGAGTTGAACCTTGAATACACGTCATAAATTTATGAATGAACCGTTGTAATTGGCTTACTGGTTTCCCGTGTTCGGAGTCGGGAAGTCCCCAGTAGAGATCCACATCCCGGGCAGTCAGGCGAATTCTTACGACAATGGTCAACATTTCGACACTGAATCGCTTTTCAAACTTACGTGTAGCGCCCCATCGTGTACTCGTTGATCAAAAACGACACCGCACCCTGTCCGCAGACGACAGCGCTGCCTTTCACGGTTCCGCTACATCTAGCGTAGCTCGAGCTGCCAAAGTTCACAATGGAATGCGTTCCGTTCTTTTCCTTGATGACCTTCCACTGTTCCGCAAGAGATGAAAGTAAGTATAGATGCATTACGGTGGGTTTGACGGCTTGTCTACTAACCCACTGAGTCGCCTTGTCCGCCCCCAAGGCACTGAACACTTGAGATCCGTCGTCCGGGTTGGGTAATTCAAGATAAGTCCGAGTAAGAATATTTCGAATGAAATAAATGTCTGAGGGTACGATTTGCCCAGAGACAGGGAGATTTCGAGGAGCCATGGTCGAAGCGATGGTGCGGGATAAGGACATCGTTGCGTAAGACGGATGGCCACCGCATCAGCGGAGTTCGAACATGTTCACAGCCAGACACAGCACCCGGCGATCGGAAGTCGGAGGTAGAGTCGAGTCCACTAGTACTGTGAACTATGGCGGTGAGGTTCGTTACTTTGCGTTATCATCCGCTCACCTCTCTTAGTCCTGTTCATTCGACTTGGAGGCCGAAAGTTGGAGTCTACATACCCGATACCGTGACTTTCCCTTTTCTCTGTGTACCTAGCGTTGGGTAACATGTGCAGGGCTGAAGGTCTCTCCTGGTGGTCGAGTCGTGCCGCCCACCTCATCCTCACGCTCGGAAATGGCTAGCCGGTCATAGAAACCGGTCTTCCAAAGGCATTGAAATCATGTGCGAGACGCCCCTGTCCATCCTCATGCATCGCCACGAACGTCTGCAAGCGTGATAATACTTAGAACTGCTCTACGTCTATGGAGGTGGTAAATCGTCACTGTATTTCCTGTCCCGCAAGCGAATGAACCCTTGGGGTAGGTGTGATCACATCGGATTGGCGTCCAAGGGGTGAAGGTCATGTCGTGCAGGCGGACCTCTGGATTGACGGCCCTCCGTTCTTGCGGTCAGAAGATGTCAATATGGGCAAAACGACGATTGGTACCTGGTGAAGGCTTTGATCTGTTATCGGAGCTATCGAAAGCATTCGATTGTGCAGGACCTGGTTTATGCAGCACGAGCAAGTCCGGAGGTGTCGAGCATCCCCTTTGGCGATCAACTGGTGTGAAAACTTTCGAATCCGTCACCAAACATTAATAAATCTTATGCAGGAGACAAGAATACCCAAAGCGGCGATCGCATTACACCTCTCCCACCGGCATATCTCCCAGACGTCGGTTTACTGGAATGGATGCTCCGTGACTTCACATCCCTACAAGATCACCATCGTGGTCGTCGTAGATTCCTTCGTGTACACGAGCTTGACCTATCCGTCATCCGCACCACGCTCGATCCCATGAAGGCGCTTGGCAATGTGCCGTTGTGCGACAATGATCAATAAACGCTACTTGTTGTGACCAAGATCGTTTTCATGGCTACACGAGGAACATCTACGGGTCCGGTATGGATTCAGACCACGGACAGGTACGAACCTCGCCACTTGCGCATTGCAATCCATGAATCGAGAACCGTAGCTTAGCGGTGTTGTATCACCAACATTTTCACAGTCATGCCATGTCTAGATGCCGCTGGCGATTCTCCTCTCCCGACATGATGGTCCAAGCGACAGCCATTACGCCATCACCTGCTTGTATTCTGGTTCGTATTCATAAATACTTTTCTCCGTGTAAATGATAAAGATGTTGTTGGACAGATCTGCCGAGTTCCCGTTATGATTCATCAACAGTCCAGCTGACCTTTCGATTCCGTTCTCAAGTCACCACCAAACTGGTCCGTTCATCCTTCAACTCCCACAATGCTATGGTCAACGAAGTATCATCTCTAGGATCCAGTCATCGATCACAGGCGATAGTTTATCACCGGACGTCATATCGCGGTAGCACGTCACTAAAGAACCACAGGGATGTGAACCGCTCCTGAACGTCGACTATGAGTGTTCTCAGTCCAGACGTTCAAGGCAAAGTGACCCATTTAATTTAGTCCGCGGTGCATAGCACTCGGATTTCTGGACTTCTGAGAGTTCGATACAATGTACTGATCACAGTCGATCAATGGACAAGCATATACTGCCCTGGAATTTGGGCCTAGACCTATCTCGATCGAACCGGCCGTTCCGAGGTAAACGGGACATGACGGTACCATTGAATTACGAACGTAATGGGTGAGTATTTCGTGGTGTACAAAGGACAATTTGTTCGCATACTGACCGGGCTAATCCACCTTCATACCCAGTCAACATGAACGCCAACCCCGTCATCAACGTCGCTCAGCTTCCCACCGATGCCGCAGCGCAGCTAATCGCAATGATGCCCGTGCTTGCTACTCCTGCTCTAACCCAGTCATCAGCGATCAATGTCATCACCACGCTCGCAGTGGGTACTCCTCTGGCATGCCAAGGCGTTCTCGCTCCGCTAGGGGTTATTGTTCAAGGCGGCGTCTTTGACTTCCAATCGCAAGAGTGGGGGATGGGTTACGATAGCGGCACCAATCGCTGGGTCATTGTCCTCGGTGGTCCTGGTGCTACCGCATATGTCGGGAACGGCCTTCATGTCTGTTGTAACTTCATTCACTCTCATCCACGGGAAGCGACTTTGACAGCATTCTGCAATCTGAATCTCGCTCAGTTGCAGAATGGTTTGTTTGACATGGGTCACGGTGCTGTTTCAGCGAGGACCCTTCGCGCAGTTTTAACCTGGTTCGTCGACAATGGTCCCGTGAGTATTTACACCACGGAATACTCTGCGTTTTTTCACCTCCGTTATTCTCATTGTTAGGCTATCTCTCTCGTCCAAGGAATACCAACTATCTTCCCTTCTGATGGGGACATAAATGCCAACTATACGCTTGGTTGGGATCGTCAAGGCGCTTTGAGGACGAATCGTCTTCCGCTTGACCAGCAGCCGAATGTAATGTGGCCAAATGGCGATGGTGTGGAGATCATGTACCCGCATTGTTCGCTGGTTACGCAGTTGGGACATGCTGAAGAGAACTGGATTACAACGGTCGCTTGGACACCTGGTGCCGGATTAACGCAACTCGAAGTCCAGTACGGTCCGACGGTCGCGCAATTGATACCAAATTTTGCGGCCGGGCCAGAAACTGGAGTAAACCTCGTACATAGGTTCTACTGTCCTGTTGTATGGCAGGCAGGACACTTCACGTTCAGATCCGTCATAGAGATGGACCCCCATAGCCCGCCTCATCAGCCGACTGCGAGGTTACTTCCTGGGATACCGAACGGTGTTGTGACGCGCACAAGGCAGCAAGCAGCAGCGGTAACGCAAAATAGGGCGTAGCTACGTAGAAAACGACTGAATCAGTTGTACATGCTGATGGTGATGAAGGACTTTAATTGATGGATGACCGTTAAAATGCAGATCGAAGACGATTGAAGCATTCTGACATGTGCTTGGTTTCAAATTACTGGCCCATCATTTCAAATGTTTCATGGCAGCCAACCGTACGAAAGAAAAAGTAGACTCGAACCCCCAAAGACACCGAAGAAATAATTTTCGACACATATACACATCTTTTTTGGAATACAGTGAAGCACGCATTAACCAGGATTAACTACTCTGCCTACCGCACTCAGTTATATCAACAATATGCCGGAGGTTTGCAGCGCAACGGATCCCATAGGACGTCGCCGACGAAAGGGATGAGTTTCTCTGGAGGTACATATCCAATACCATCACATTCCGAAATGTCCAACTTCGCAAGCTTCAGACGTTCTTCGCTTCGACATATGACAAATGTCAACAGCAACTTATGAATAGTAAATTTAGGTGTGCCACGCTTTGGGGGGGGGACATATGCTTCTGATGAACGAGCTCCTGTCGTACAGAGGGGGCTCGAATGAGATATTCTTGAATGTGACGGCCTGAAGCTTGGGACAATACATTCGTGTCCATGGGTGTTTTAGGGATAATGCTTCCAGGAGCGTCCCTGCTGACCGGTCGTTGTGGTCAGTGAATGTCAATTCGAGCAGATTTGGTACAGTCGCAAAGAAAACAACCCAGTCCATCCTGGTCATTGGTTGAATGAAGGTGAGGCGGAAATCAAGAGTGATGAAGAGGGAGTTTAAGCGTGGGAGGACTGCGCGAATTACGGATCGAAAGACGAGAAAGCAATCTTCCAAATGTCTCTGGCGGTCCGGACGTAGACCAAGTTCGACTCCCATGGTGAGTTCATGGTCCACCTTCGAAGAAAGCTGTGTGTGAACACACTTCTCGTTCATAGACACGAGACATGAATCAAATGCCGAGGCGAAAACATATGGAATGGGTGGATAATTCGAAGAGACTTCGGCTGAGCCAGACATGAAAAGCGAAGTGAGTACAGGCAGTGTGAGCTGATTAATTAGGTGTAATGCAGTCACGGAGGACCGATCGGTGAGGGTCAGATGTCGAAGTCGGGGAAGGAAAATGGTTTTTGTTAGCGGGGTGATATCCACTTTAAATGGCACAAATTTATTGTGAAAATCCAACTGTTCGAGATTGGTACAGTTCTCCATCGTGCTAACGAAAGAGAGCCAGTTGGTCAACCCATCTCGCCAATGCCCAACCCAATAGACCTTGAGGATTTTAATGTTGCATAACAATCCGGGTGGAAACGGCATAAATACGTTGGACGTCTCCAGAGATTCTAGACATGCAAATGTCTGCGCAAAGATATTCGGTGGTAAAGCTAGTGGAATAGAGCTTTGAATGATAAGGGAGTGTAATGACAACGTGCAATCCGGTCGGCCTTGCGAGGAAGAGATTTTGACCAGCTCATTAAGTCCTTCCACGTTCAAGTGAAGTTGCCTGGTGCGAGAAAGTTGTGTCAGCGCGATATTGATTACATGACATTCGCGCCAAGACAATCTCCTCCGCAAATTGATTTTCATATTGAGAGGAGCGCTTCCTGATCGACGGAAGTAAACTGGCGCAACAATGCGCCATGAAGTGTCGATGGATGCCCACAACTGTGGTAGGTTCAACGCAACCTGGCGCCAATAGCGGGACACATGAGTAATGATGATCCAACCCCGACCATCCGACGTCCATGCGGAGGTATCACTCTGCGCGAATAAGAAAATCACCCCTAGTAGCTCTGGCGGCAAGCCAAAAATGCCGGTGTCTCGTGGTAACAATTGGGATCCGCCTGGGTTTTCGAAGGCTTGATCCCAATCATCTATAAACTCAAACTGCGATGGAAGAGGTGGCCCGGGACGTATCTTGCGGCGATCAGTTCGTTTAGTTACCCACAGCGGGCGAAATGCCGCAATTGCTTTCTAGGCAGTGCGGCAAAATCGGTTAGGAAACGGGTATGTACGAACGATTTCAGGTTTGACTTGCCATATCAGTCTTCCTAAGAACTGGCTACGGCCCTTGGGGGATGTTGGGTTGGCCGTTGAATGTTTTTCGTGTAGACTTGATGGCTGTTGGCGATGAGGCTGTTCTGTCACGGTCGTCACCAAAGACTGAATAGGGTAGTTCCTCACGTGCTTGCAATCACGGTCACATCAGTTGGCTTCTTGGGGGACCACCATTCCCTTGACGAACCGAACTGTTGACCAACCCACCTAACGTCCTCTTCAAACCTCGTAACTACATAAACGCGAAATAGCGCTACGCACGCTGTTTGGTCTCATCCGTTTTGCTGATTCTGTTCATTTCAGCCAGCGGAAACGATACCCATTTCCTAGATTCAGAGCTCTGCATAGCATCCACGGATGTATTTCTAGTTCTCCTATGCTAGCGGATCCCGTCACTATATGCTACTAGATCATGAATGGTCACCTCGTGTCCGCGCCATGCATGATTGTTGGGTGCGGTGATGGCTGGCTACATGTTCAACCTCATCCTCCTCCTGTACGGCGATTTCCCTGCTGCGCCGTTGCTGGCTATAGCTATGAATGCATACGAATACTGTTGCTGGCGTTTCAAAACTATTTGATGTGACAGACAAATCTCATAATCGCAGCGCGATTTCGATGTTTGTCACTGGTTCCTTGCGAGATGAAGCTTGGTCGCATACGAGAACACTTCGAGAACGAAACGTGATCATGGCGGGTACATGACAGCACAACAGGACCGAGGGAGAGGGCATTGCGACCCTTGTGAGTCACAAGTTTTGACCACACTTTCGTTCCGCCCACTGGGAGACTCTCAGACGGCGGCGGAAAATTTTCGTGATTTGACTTCGAAGATTCTTTTCATCGCGGTTCGATGCCTTCGCCGCCCACAATCCCGCGTATAA